>JANVCQ010000230.1:6618626-6629360 GCA_025531925.1 Erythroxylum plowmanianum
ATTGTTTTCAAATCAAATTAAATTTCTATTTGGAATAGGAATTTAATTTATTTAGGAATCAATGGTTTTAATCTAATCTAATTTTTCTAAGGAGTTGGAAATGTTATTTTAGATAATGAAGATCAATAACTAAAATCAAACAAAACTTGATATTTTATGAATATAATTTGATTATGAGTGTATAAGTTGCATGCTTTATTCATATGGTTAATATTTATATTTGATGAAGGTTAAATTATATATTTTATAAATGTGATATTTTACATGCAATTTTGTGATTGATGAGACAAGTGAAACAAAAATTCCTCGTTAAAATATTAAGTACATGTTGAGAACATGACTATTGCCTTTCACTGTTATAAGAATAAATCATAGTTTTGTTTATAGTTGACTTATTGAGTAAACTCAAGGCCTCTTGAACTCGAACATGTTTAGTCTTACGATAGTGAGTTCTACTTAACTAAATTTGTATGATTTGGATGAACAAACTCATAATCATATGAATTTAAAGGTGGGGTTAGGAATAACATATATGATATGTTTTGACAAGAATTGTCACCTAACGGGTTTAAGAGTCATATGAGATGTGATTGATAAAGTTGTTATCTACCTAATTTAAGTTTAGTTGGTTTGTTGAGTAAACTCAAGATTAACTATATTTGACTAAGATCCTAGTCTACTAAAAAGATTAATCTTTCCGAATAGTAGTGAGGGTTATTATTTCAAATAAAATAGTGAGAGAAACCAAATACATGATTAAAGTCCTAATCTTATTTGGTAGTCATGACATATAATTAATTACTTGCTTTTTTTACATTTATATTGTGTTCTGAATAAAATTTACCTTGTTTAATATAGTTGATACTAAGTTAATTAGTATAACCCAATTTCGTGAACATAGGATAAGTTTGAGAAGAGTTTTTAAAAGTTGGATAAAAAATTGTATGTCCATTATATTATTATACTATAATCCTTGTTGAGGATTTGATGACAAAGTTTTAGAGATATATTAAAATCATATAGATGACAAAATGTATTGACATTTTAAGTTGACTAATGTCTCAAACTTTGATAACAACATGTAAGATGTATATCAACACTATGATAGCAAAATGCAAAGGGTTGCAAGGGGTAGAGTTGAAAGGTATAATACCTTATTGGAATTGTTCCACTTAATTTACCCTACTAAAAGCATAATTATAGACTACAATTAAAGGCTTTGTTGTAGCATGATATGAGTATTTGATACTAAATTTATATTCAACATTATTGTAATGTTCAATGCATGATTAGAAATAGATTGTTAAGTAAAAGTAGTTGACCAATTTTATACAAATAGTTTTTTTATGTGTTGGATCAAAGGAAGCTTAAGCTTAACATATGTGGTAAGAATTAAAAGTTGGATAACCGAGATTATCCTTTTATGCCATATTGGTTAAATTAACATAACAAGAAAATAAAGTTAAATACTAGGATATATGTATCTTTTTGATTATGAATCATATGAAACTTGTATAGTTGAAGAATAACCAAATCAACCTTTGGTGAAAGGATGATGGTGGTATTGAATTGTTAAATCTTATACATGTGATGTATTGGATGGAATAATAAATGATAAAAGGATAATAGTGTATTTCATTATATTAGTAATGACTTTATGTGATATAGTCATTTGTATTAAATGAAATAATGATTTAAAAATTTGAAAAGTTCAAGTTGTTTAAATCTAAGTAGAAATTAAACATCGAGATTGCTGAAGTACTTCAATGAGATTATTGTGGTAAGTTTGAAATTATCGGTTGTCTATAGGGAATGAGATTCTTTGGTGAATACCTTCACAATTAAATTCATAAGAGGATGCATTTATGTAAAGAGTAAAATACAATATGAGATATTGCATGATGCAATATTATTTCTTCTATAGCTATGCTTAGCACAATGACTTACCTTCTATATATTTCCAATTGAATCAATTAGCAAGATTTCATATTAGATATGAAACACAAAGTCTTTGAAAGAGTCAAAGTTAATGATTAAAGGATGCGATGCTTGGTTGAAGCATATTATCCATTAAGTTTGGAATTGAAATGGGTAATAACAATTTATGAGATATCTAAAAGTTTGGATATAATCTTAAAGGCTTGTTGAACAAATATTTTGATTCAATGCATACTTATAGGAGAATGGTTCTCAAGATAGGTAGTATAAGTAAGATGAAATTTGAAAAGTTCAAATCTCAAATCTCATGACAATACTTCCAATTGTAACTAGTTCCTTTAATAATACATTTGATGTACAATTGAAAAGATACAAGATGTTGAAATATTCACTTTTATAATGAATTCGAAGAGTTTGTTTTGGAGATGATTGTAAATTTATCATGTCTACAAGAAGGATAATGGAAGTATAATTGTCCTCTTCAGTTGGAGTATGTGGAGACATATTGCCCATAGAGAATAATAATTCCAATTTTCAATTGTTGAAAACATAATTGTCTAACAATAACTCTTATTAGATAAGAAAAGGTAACAACTTAATCTAGGAATTAGATCTATATAGATAGGTTGGACGTTAATAACTTATTCTAATTCCAAGTACATAGATAATGTTCTAAAGATGTTTAGTATTTGAGATATCAGATACTTGTGAAGTATTAAAGATATCTATTACTTTATGTGTGAGTTGATATTTGAGTTCAAGATGATAAGGATATAACTCTAGAAGTAAATCATAATTAAGGTTTATTTACTTATAACAATATCATTTAGTATTGGAAAGACTCTAATATAGCAATGGTTGTTAATTAAGCCATAATACAATTTTCATTTAATAGAAATGATTAATCGGATCAATAAGTTCTTTAGTGAACTTGATATAGTTCCTTACATTATTTAAGACAGTAATAAACTATAGAACATTAGAGTCATTGGGCATACATAAAGAGCTAATGTCTTATTAAAGATCTAATATTATGTTTAGGCAATTTTTCTTAATTATGATGATCATTAAGATAGGAGTTGTAAGATTTAAGTAAGTGCTAACTATAGAGAATCATGTAGAATTTTCTCATTAGGCCACTATTTTAGTAGTACATCATATGGTGATATGGTATTAGATACTTACATGATTGGCTTAGTGCAAGTGGGAGATTGTTGATTTATGCCCTACAACCAATCCCTTTGGTTATAGTTTAGTGACAAATTATTTAAAAGGTATTCTTTATCTTGTACATGCTTAAATGTATATGATAAAGTCCATAAGATAATTGTACATTACAAATGAAATTATAATGAGATTATAATTATGAGATTCATATTACATTTATATATTATCCCTAAATTATTCTTAGTCATTACTCTACTAAGACTGGACATTAATAGAACATAAAAAGATCAGCACATGTTATGTTTTTTCTAAGGAACTAGTCGAACTCGTAGACTAAAGTATGGAGATACTTAAACAAACGTGTAGGTGTTTGTCAGAGAACAAGTTCATAAGTAGACCCGACATGAAAAATCTATTTGGAACATTACTTATATGTCAATGGAATTCTCATTGTGGTGATTGTATAAGTGATCCTTTGACTTAAGGTCACCAAAGGTATCTTGTATAGGGATTGCTACGTTTTGATACTTTTTATGACCTATTTAATCATGGGTTATTCAATCAATAGTCATTGGATATAGTATGAATTATATGGAGATAACTGTGTGATCAAGATAGGATTCATCAGCCTAAAGTAATTAAGGAGAACGTTTCGTTGTTCTCGATTAGTATTGATTTGGGACATCCTTGGCCAAGGTGGAGTGACATTTTGTAAATAGTTTACAAATATCATTAATTGAATCAATAACTAATGGCAGAGAACAAATATGATTAGACTTAAAATAGAGTAGACATTAATTTCATACTCTATGTCTAATCGGAACATTGTATGATGAAATGATTGAATTATACAAAAAATCATGCATAGAAAGATTAGTCAAAACCACTTTAATATTCCTAAATATTTAGGTGGTCATGCTACGTTGCTAAACGCCAAAATTGATCTATGATTATGAATTGTTTAATTGCATAGTTAAAGATAAATTAAAAGGAGTTTTAATTTATCTAATTCTAATTATAAATTAGAATTAAAATTAAAATTTATAATCATTTCTAACATATTTGAGAACCTAATGAGTCATACTATTAGGATCTTTGTATCCTTCTGTTGTCTTTTCTTACAAAGACTGATGAAAATGTTTTGATTTTGCAGAAAGTAAGAGTAGTAGAAAATTAAAGAACACAATATTTACTTCGTTTGATAGCTTAAGTGCTATCTACATCCAAGGATCTCACGGTCAGTGGTTCCACTAGCTTCAAGAAAAGAACAAGTTACAAGAGATGGAGTGTTTTGAAAACACTTGCAAAGAGGTCTGAAAACTCCCTCTAGTACCCTTAGATAAGTGCTCTAGTAACTCTTAAACTATCTCACTATTCTTAAATCAGATGAGAATTGTATGTGCTCTCAACATGTGTATTATGTGACTCTAATTACATATATTTATAAGCTATTGAATGTGTTAATATGACTACATCTGTTAATGCTTTTGCTTGTGCTTCTCACGTGAGTCTCTCATGTCTCACTAAGACATAGCGTTTCTCTTATATTCCTTAATTAGAATGTCTTTCCCTTTTTCTTCTTCGATTTTCAAACACACTCTTCACACACAACCACGAATCCTCAAATTTGTCTTTAGATTGTTGATTCTTTGTTGAGGGTTAATGAAGAACTGTGAATATCTTCACACTCACATATAGAAAGGGTTGGAGAGAGAAAAGTTTATTTAATCAAGTTGGATTTGATTGTAAAATTTTGAGAATTTTATGATTAAATATTAGATATTTAATAAATAAGGATCAATATGAGATATTATATGGGCATAATTGGTATTTAATTAGAATTATTTCTAATTATAATTAAATGTTAATTGAAAATAGAATTTAATTTCAATTAAATTATCAAAACTTCCAGAACTTATTATAAATAGGCTTAAGCTCTATGAAGCTAGTACTTCTTGCTTAATTCTCTCTGTAAGAGTTATAGAGTTCTATCAACTCATTTTGTGGATATCATTAGAGACCGAACATTTATGCAACTATGGTGGTTAAGATGGATTGGCTTCTTAAACGATTCAAGGGATACGACAAAATAAAGATCAAGCTTCAGAATAAGGTACAAATTAGGTTTCTGCTTTATTATAATTTGTGTTAATATTTTATAGAATTAAAGAGATATTGGTTTTCGGGAAATCAAAAGTTATGAAAAATTTTTGTAATTATTCCACTGAGGCTGGGGTCAGATTCCGACCTGGTTTTCTAAAAAAAGTATCACCATCAAGTGGAGTAATCAAAACTCACTTTAAAATAGGCATATATAAGCTCAACAATTTATGCTCAACCTAAATTTACGGTAGCTATAAAATCAATTTAAAGGGACATATTTCAGCACCTAATTTTCTTCCTAAACTCAAACCAACTTGACTAACATTTCATAACCAAGAGTAAAGTATGTAACACTTCTTTTCAAAGAAAAAATCTAAACAATTGTTCATAAACTTCAATAGCCCCTAATTTATCATATAATACTTTTAAAGTAATCTTTCATTGGCAATTATACATGTAGTTCAATCAAGATACATAACTTTAAATAATTAAACTAACAAAACAACCTTTCTATAAACTAGTGAACCATTAAAAGAAATATTCCAGATTATAAATGATGTTAGAGAACTTTCATATAACACTTAATACGCTATTAAAATTCATCCCTACTTTGTTTCAAAACTACTGTCTTCTTCCATTATTCGCCAATATAACCATACAATAATAAACAATGACCCATTAATAACCCAAATAAACCATCACGAGTCAATTCACAATAACACCAACACACCCAATGTACAACGGTTCACATACAAAACTTGAAGACAAAAAATTAATCCAAGAGCAGTAAGTGGACAACCTACCTCAAGATGAAAAACTCAACACAATGGAAGCACTTGGTGGAAAAAGGACAAAAGATGAGCAGATGGAAGAAGAGAATGCACAGAGGAGGACTGAAGAAGATGAAAAAATAGCAGAATAATGACATGGGGAGGGGCTTTGGGTTTTTAATTTTATTAAGATAAAAACGACATTGTTTTATTTTAAATTTAAACAACATTACCGATGTCATTTGCATTTACCAACGGAATGATAGTTTTGTCGGTAATTTACCAACGAAAATTTCTTCCGTTGGTAAAATTTGTCGCTCATTTTCACCGCCAATCATTTCCGCCTATTTTTACGATGACTTTTACTATTTCGTCGCTAAATTTTGTTGATAAAATTTCCTGGATAAATTCCCTCTGCATTTATTGACGGATTTTTTCCATTGCAAAATACTATTTTTCTCGACAAGTTTACCTATGGAATTAAATTTTCGTCACTATCTTACTACAATCCACCGTTAATTTGTAATTTTATTGTAGTGTTTTTTCTTTGTTATTAATACCTTGTTTTAATATCCCTTTATATCCTTGGTTTATAACATCAATTTCTATAATTTTAAAAGATTTAGGATTAGCTAAGTGTAGAATCATAAATATTTTGACTTATTCCTTAATTTGTTTTACTATATTACCATGTTCTTCTATCCAATAAGGTGGGTCTTCTTTAGTTAATTCACTATTGAAACAAATGACAAAGGATAATCGTTATCGACTTTATAAATACTACAAGTCTTTTCTTTCGGATGAGGAGGCAAGGAAACATGTTCCAGAATGGATGACTCAAAAAATTAGAGTGAAATGTGTGATTATTGGGTTTGTTTTCTTTCTCTTTATCTTTCCTTCCATTAATTTTGTTTTTACATTTAATTATTAAGGTTTGTCTTCTTTCTTTTTATATTTCCTTCCAATAATTTTGTTTTTGCATTTAATTATTATTTCTTCTCTTTATTTAGGAAAAGTTTGAGAAAGCCAAAGTTAACAAAATAGAAATGAAAACTCCTCCCAACATCGACTCTAAATTATTTATTGTAGTACGACAAGAATTTGTAAATGTAATGTTTAGAAGTTATTATTCTATTAGTTAATACAATACAATCTAATATGTTCCAATTTTTTTATTCGTATAACATAGTCAGACTCAACTCCATAGACAAGAGTGTGATAGGATCACATTCTATAAGCTGACACACTACAAGGAAGGTAAAGATGGGACGTCTGTGATAGGATCACACCCTACAAACTGACACACTATAAGGAAGGTAAAGGTGAGACGTCTAAAAAGGCGCAAACTAATTATGTAAGTATACAAAATTTAATTTTAAGGTTTATTTATTTATGTAATACTAAGTAATAATATTGGAATTACTTCTCGATTTATATATATATATATATATATATATATATATATATATATTAGGAGTTGTTGCAAAGATCATTGTCTGATAGGAATAAGCCCGATGATGATGACATTTGCAACAATGTCCTTGGTACAATATCAGGGTATATCAAAGGTCTCGAGCATAGCCCTAAGCTATTGGTTCATCATCGTCATGACCAGCATATGTAACGACGCTTCAAGAGGAGAACCGGTCACTTAAGGATTAGTTGCAATGTAGTGAATAAAAGTTAGATCGTACTCAAGAAAAATTACAACGTAATGAGCAAAAACTAGACCATAGTAAAAGAGAGTTGACCAAGCTAAAAAATATGGTCAAACAAACACTTGGGTTACAGTATGTTAGTAGTAGTGACGATGAGGAGTCTTAGTTTGTCAATTATTTTTTCTTAAGTTTTGTAATTAACATTTAATTACATGTTTTTGTATAAAATGCATTTCATTTTTAGTTATGAAACATTTTTATTTTTAACAATTTGTCACCAACAATAATTACAAAATGTGACTAATTTATAATTCAAACCATGTTTTAAATAACAACATGAACTAAAAATGTTGTTAATAATTATAATTAAATATTAAATTAGTAATAGGGGTGTTAAATTAAAAATAAATATTCGCCACTAAAAGTTTTTAGCTACAAATATAAAATCGTCACCAAATCTTTTTACTTACGCTTTCCAGAACGCCTCTAATAACATTTAGCTATGTTTTAATTTTTATAGCAAAATGCCAAAATAAATCGTCAATAAAAATTATTATCTACGCCTACGTTAACAAAGTTAATTATACATGACAATAAGTTAGCTACGACTATTTCTCATCTTGTTGCATATTCTTATTAGTGACGAGGTAACAATTGTTGCAAAACCTTTTTGGTAACAATTCCTTTAAAACGTTGCAGATAATTTTTTACTACTAGGCTTTTGTGACCATTTGTTCGACTATTTTTTTTGTCACTAAAATTCGACATTTTAGTTTCTTCAATGACGTCATATTCCATCGCCAAAAATGTTCTCTGTTGTAGTGCATCTTTCTATTTTTCTGAAAACCCCTTTTTCTCACATAATTTAATTATTTCTGGTTTGAATAGATTATGTTATTTAGTTATTTTGATAAATAGAATAAGCTTTTATTAAATTTATATTTCTAATTCTTGATTGATAAGAATTAGAATAAGTGTCATACCAAACAATAAACTCATTTATAAGATAATTTCATTGTCTATATGGATCTTAGCAGAAATTTTAATTAATATTAAGAGAATAATATCAAACAATATATGAATGCATAGCAATATCATTAGCAATACCAGCCCTTGCCTACGAGAATAACCGCATGGCATCATCGGAGTTCCCACCATCACGATACATAGAAGTATCCGTCTTCCAACTTCTAAGCTCGCCGTCTCCAATGATGTTGCGAACTATTAGAGAATTGCTCGAGAATCGCTACTGCCTATTTAGTCCATTTATTTAGGAAATCTTGTACATATCTTTACTTCCCTTTTCTTGTATGATTCATTGTTGTATTTTAGGTAGTGTAGCCTTATTTTAGGAGTTCCCTAATTAGGTTGTACTGGGTTGTTCTGCAATGATATATCGCTAGGTTTTCATTGTGTGAAAGATAGAATTCTTATTCCAAAATCACTTGGTTCTTTACATGGTATCAGAGCCATGGGTGATGGAAAGAAAAGCAAGAGTTCTAAATTAGACAAGAAGATGTCCAGTTCTTACGCAATGAGCTCGAATGACAATCTGGGTAACTTGATTACCCAAGTTCAGTTGAAAGGCGAGAACTATGAAGAATGGGCACGAGCTATGCGAACGACATTGCGAGCTAAGAAAAAATATGGTTTCGTTGATGGATCTGTCAAGCAACCAGTAGAGGATTCCTAAAAAATTGAAGATTGGTGGACAGTTAACTCTATGTTGGTTTCTTGGGTGCTTAACACCATTGAACCCACGCTGCGTTCAACGATTTCCCACTTGGAGAACGTAAAGGATGTATGGGAGGATATTAAACAAAGATTTTCTATTGGGAATGGTCCACAGATGCAATAATTAAGATCAGATTTGGCGAATTGTAGGCAGGATGGTCAATCTATTGTCTCTTATTTCGGAAAACTCAAAACATTGTGGGATGAGATAAACAATTATGATCAAATGCCAGTTTGTGTTTATACAGGTTGCTGATGCAATCTTATCATGTAATTGGAAAGAAAGCGAGAAGAAGAGAGAGTTCATCAGTTTTTGATGGGCTTGGATGAAGAAGGATACGGAATAGTTCGTTCTAATATATTGAGCATTGAACCCTTACCCAATTTGAATCATACCTATGCTATGGTTAAACAGCAAGAGCGGGTGCGAACCATAACACGAACAAAGGAAGAAAGAGGTAATCCAATGGGTTTTGCAGTTCGGGTTGATGGTAGACAATCAAAGGGGAATAAAGAAAAAATCTCCATTTGTTCTCATTACGACAAAGAGGGACATGAAGCTGGAAGTTGTTTTCAGTTAATTGGCTATCTAGAATGGTGGGGTGACATACCACGTGGAACTTCTGCTAGACGAGAGGGTGGTCAAAAACGTGGCAATGGAGGTGGACGATATTGTAACACCCCACTCCCGCATGACCCGCACCCGACATCGATGGTGATATCCGAATCCGTGCCCCGCGAGGGTGACGTGCTACATCACTAAACATTCAAAAGTCAGTATAAATTTTTTCTTACGAATACGCGCAAATCTATAATCACAAAATTGAGCCCACTTTTATTCAGAAATATTTTCATTTACAAGAGTTGCAAATTTTCTTTTTCAAATACCAGAATTTTGATTAACCATTTCCAAAAACCAAACATATTATACTTTGATCAGTCTCTTTTGCAAAAAAAATTTTTTCCAATCGGAAAGTTATACACAACAAATATACTTAAATACACAAAATACAATAATTGTGGAAAATACAATTCAGTGAGAAAATACAGAGACATAATGCAGACGCAAACTGATCCCGACCCCTTCTTTCTCTCACATGCAATAGATATACTCCCATTGCCTGACGGGGTATTCTTTTGAATCTTGAAAAATAATTGCAAATTTTGGGTGAGATTTTGCGAACTCAGTGAGTGACCATCATCGATGGCTCACCTAGTCACATTACACATAATTTCACACATCGCACTTAATTTCACATTTCACATTCACATTATGTCACATTCGATACACTTAATCAGTCATAGTATGCATATGCAATGCACATGAGACTCACTTTTTATTTGTTATTTTGTTGTGACCGAAT
>JANVCQ010000230.1:6679268-6692359 GCA_025531925.1 Erythroxylum plowmanianum
ATTGATGCCTACTCAGCCTCTTCAGTCATTGGGTTTTCTAGTGAAGATTTGTTACACATATCAGATGTATATGATAAAGCACAGGACAGCTGGTTACAAACTGCAAAGAATTTGCTGACCCATCAAAATAAAAGCTATGACTCACCAATACCTATGCTCACAAAGCAAATTGATACATACTTAAATTTCCTAACTAATGTTTCAGATTTGGCACGCTCAAAATGGACTGAGTTTAATCTAAAAATGATGGGTGTTGGTCTTGGGATAATGTTGGCATCACTCTTTCTCATGTTTCTTGCAAGTCAAAAGGTGAACAGGGCAGGTTTAAACTTTTTTTCTTTACACGGAGATTCCCGGATATCGTTTGAATCAGTGTTTGCTTTTATATTAGTTTCAATACGCGCATGCAGCTTACTTTCAAATAGTTATATATGTAAGTTCTATCTTCATTGTCATTTATGGCTTCTTGAAAACTTTTGTTGTTTCTTTTTAAGCCTCAACACTGACTGTTATGTTAATCTTGATGTCAGTGGAAGAAGGAAAAGTGGCAAGTTTTTTGTTAGCCACTACTGGCATTATCAAGTTGCGCGATTCAATCAGAAAAAAGAAAATGATATTTGAAGTATGTGAGACAGATGTCATCCTTTATTTTGACAAATTGAAGTGTGGTGTCATTCAAAACCATCTTTTGTATCTAATTTCTAATGAATTCATTTGCAGGCTATCATACTTCTTCTGTTGGTCACAATTCTTAGATTGACCATTGAAATTGGGCTGATAAAGCAGGCTGCCACTTCCTTATTTATGAAGGCATCTCACTCATGGGTGCTTGGGGTTGTCTTGGGTGATCCAATCTGGACTTTTGTATCTGAAATAGGACCAATTTTAGCGCTTATCTTCTTGATCTATTTATTGTGCAAAACCATTGGTAGCTTCCCTGGGGAAGGAACTTTGAAGTATACTATAATGGGAACCATTTTAAGTTATATGCTCATTTCTGTGCATTGGGCATCTGAAAGCAAAATACCCGTTGTAGCTATACTACTTCGAGGAACTGGTAGAAATTTCATTCCTAGAATAGTTTATTTTATTGGGCTTGGACAGCTATTATTGTTGATTTTTGGTAGATATTTTGACCTTGACAAAGCTTCAAATTGGAAAAGCAGCTTGGTTTTGAGAATAGTGGCAGTCCTATCTTCATTTAGCTCAACAATCATTATGCTGTCTGGGAAACAGGGTTCCTTTGTTATGCTAGCGTTCTTGATTGGAGGTACTGACACTCTTTTATTTTTGGCCCTATAGTTGTGATATCCTGAATCATTAGTGAACCATTCTCAGATGTTGTTTTGATGTTTTTCTTCCTATAAGTTACTCTGCTTATAATTGTATGTGTGGCCTATTTCATTAGTGGTGTGCTCCTTCAAATATATGGAAGTCTCTTTACAGGGTATTGCATAGTAAGGCTGGATAGCATGGAAGAAAATGCCATTAACCCAACTGTTGGACTCTTTACTTTCAATCCTCTTGTTGTAATACAATGGAATCTTTTAGCCGTGTGCCTCTTTTTCGTTACAGGTCATTGGTAAGATGCTTTCCATTTACTCTGGCTTGTGGCTTTAATAGTAAGTAGTTCTTCAGGCCTATAAGTATACTCGATAATTTGATTACCTTTCTTTCAGGTGTGCTTTTGATGGCCTTCGCTATGGTGCTGCATTTATTGGGTGAGTCTGAGAGTATATGCATTGATGCAAATGTATTAGATAAATCCGAAGTTAAAGATTCAGGATTAGCCGGGCCTAATTAATAAGGTGATTATAAAAAAAAACTGAACCTACAAGTTAACATTTTCAGGTTTGACGAGTTCATCCTTGTTCGCCAAGCGATCCTTCTAACATTAGACACATTTGGCTTTTCTCTCATTCTTCCTGTGTTGGGACTTCCATTTCTTTCTTTGGGCCAATATTTGTGGGATCATGCAGGCTGTAAGAGAAGCTTTCTTTTGACACGGCTGTCTCAGGTTAGTTAATCTTTTGAACAAGATGCTTGGTGTTCCATTGAGTCCAGCTTTCCCTAGGAGTCTCTGCTTTCTGAAGTCCAATATTTGAACGTTAATTCCTATAATTGTGCGTTTGATGTACAAGATTAAGGTCAATGTTACAGATGTACATGATGTATGGACTGATTGTGGCAACTACTGTTACGGCGACAATAATTTGTGTTACCATTCAAAGACGACATCTAATGGTAACTTTTACTGCTTGAATAGGCTTATGAAGATGATTAAACATCCTGGACAATAAGTTCACTTGTGTGTGGCATTGCATTGCAGGTATGGGGGCTATTTGCACCGAAATTCGTATTTGATGTAGTTGGTGTCATGATTACTGATGTCCTGATATGCTTTGCCTTGCTCTTCTACTCCTGTGGAGGTGAGGATGACGTTACTGTAAAGTAGGCATGGAAAATATGTAAACCTTGTTTGTGTTCATAGGACTAGCTCTAGCTGAATCATTCTTTTGGAACGTTTTAATGTGGATGAAAAGCATGGAATTTGGTTAACACAAACAAGGACTAGCTCATAAGAACAGAGGTCAGTTCCCAACTTATGATGTTTTACTTTAGAAGGCGTAGCTATAGGTAGCAGGAGACTCTTACCAGAGAGAAGCATACCTCATTCTAGTATTTATGGTCTCTTTTGAATCTAATTATAACATCATAAAAATATCATTTTTAATGTTTTTAAATTTAAATAATAAATTATGAGTTCATTATCTTTTATTATGTTAAGATTAATTATTAAGTATGAATAATAAAATATTTTTTTCATAACGTCCAAACTTTAACTTTTTTAGTTCCATAAGAAATATGTTATTTTTGGTTTTTGTTTTTAGTTTTTAATTTATGTATTTGTTTTTAAAAAACTTATTTAGTTATTAATTTATATTTTCATTACTGATAATAATAAACTTTAAATATAAATTAATTTGTTGTTTACTATTTATTAATAAATTAATAGTAAAAATTATTATATTTTTTAAGAATAAAATGATTAAATTTTTATTAAAATAATTATTAAAGGAAATTTTAAATTTAAATTGTATTTACTAAGTATTAAGTTAAAATTCTTGTTTTTAAAACTAAATTATTTATAATTTGTACTAATAACTAACACTAAATAATTATACTATATTTTTACTAATTAATACGCTATATTATGAAAGAAAAACAAAACAGAAAGTATAAATCATTTTTGTAATCCATAAAAATTAAAATTAAAGTAAAAAACAAATTGACCAACTTGTCAATTGATAGTCTCTTCTTAAATCAAAAGCAGCCCTTTTACGGGATAGGAGTAAAGCAAAACAAAGAAAAGGTCATACCCCTAATAGTCGCCCTCGTCTTAATTTAGAAAGGGAAGGGAATTTATACTTATATTCATTTATAATTTGTACTTTCTAAAAAAAATTTGTAAAGAAAGGGAAAGGGAGAGGGAGAGGATTATAATAAAACACATTTATACGTTAACAATCATTATATCACTCCAATTTCATATAATATTAAAGAGTAAAGACAAATTAAACCCTTGAATCTCAAAAGATATAACTGAACTTTTTATATCCTTAATTTAAATTAGGTGTATATTAAACACCTCTCCTTTCTTTAAGCATGACTTTTAATGTATTGGAAGTATTAAATTTGTGAAAATAAACACAGTTCACATAATTGAAATGTATGTACTTACAAATAAAATGAAATATGTTTATTGCATTCTTGAAATAAGGTATCCTTTGATAAGGCAATGATCGATTTGTCATCAATACAAACTTCAGTAAGCTCCCTTTTCTATAATGAAATTCTTTCATCAAAATTTTTAGCCAAATTACTTGAACTAATTATAATTTGTTACATATTCTGCTGAAATAGAAACAATCAATTGCTTTTTCAACCTCTAAGTAAAAGTTGTATTAATCAAGTAAAATACGAGGGTTGGTCATTAATATCTCCAACCTTAGCACTATCTATGAAATTATTAGAAGTAGAACAATATAACCCAAAATTAAGAGTACTTTTGACGTAAAAAGAATCCTTCAGGCAAGTTAATATTAGAGCCTGCATATAGGGACTGATCAATTTAACTCTAAATAATATATTAGGCCTTAAATATCTCGAACTTTAAACTAGGCTCGGATATAGTGTTGGATCCATCATTTGGCCTTTATCATATTTAGATAATTTGATACCAAATTTTATTGGAGTGTCAACTAAGTCACAACTATTAACATAGCCCATCTTGATATCTAACGTATGAGTTCATGGAGTGATAAGGAATTCCAGAAGTTATGAAGTGATAAGGATGATAATATTCACAGAAAAATTAAAGGAAATATAGTTGGCGACATGGACATCCAAAGAGCAACAAATCCTTATGTAATTGGTAGTTCAATCTGTAAAGGAAACTCTAACTAACTGATAGATATATTTGATATTTTTATCAATTGATTGCTGCTGAATTAAAGGGGATCATAATCTTTTAGTTCTATCTTGTATAACAACCATTTATGTAATAGTCTATTTATAGCTTGCTCTCTATGTACATATTACGACAGTAGGAGGAACCACCTTGTTTTTTGAATAATAAAAGCTATTCTTTTTGCTACAATTCTATTTTTTGTCTTGATGTTACCACAACCCATCTTAATATCCAGCGTGTGAGTCCATGGAGTGATAAGGAATCCCATAAGTTATGAAGTGATAAGGATGATAATACTCACAAAAATATTAAAGGAAATATGGTTGGCGGGAAGGACATCCAAAGAGTAACAAATTCCTACGTAATTGATAGTTCAATATGTAAAGGAAACTCCAACTAACTAACACATATTTTTTATATTCTTATTAGTTGTTTGTTGCTGAATTGGAGGAGTTCATAATCTTTTAGTTATATCTTGTATAACAACCATTTATGTAATAGTCTATTTATAGCTTGCTCTCTATGTACATATTACGACAGTAGGAGGAACCACCTTGTTTTTTGAATAATAAAAGCCATTCTTTTTGCTACAATTCAATTTTTTGTCTTGATATTAACACAACCCATCTTGATATCCAATGTGTGAGTCCATGGAGTGAGAAGGAATCCCATAATTTATGAAGTGATAAGGATGATAATACTCACAGAAATATTAAAGGAAATATGGTTGGCGGAAAGGACATCCAAGGAGCAACAAATTTCTATGTAATTGGTAGTTCAATATGTAAAAGAAACTCCAACTAACTGATAGATATATTTGATATTCTTATCAGTTGTTTGCTGCTGAATTAAAGGAGATCATAATCTTTTAGTTCTATCTTGTATAACAATCATTTATGTAATAGTCTATTTATAGCTTGCTCTCTATGTACATATTATGACAGTAGGAGGAACCACCTTATTTTTCAAATAATAAAAGTCATTCTTTTTGTTACAATTCAATTTTTTGTCTTGATATTAACACAACCCATCTTGATATCCAACATGTGAGTCCATGGAGAGATAAGGAATCTTAGAAGTTAAGAAGTGATAAGGATGATAATACTCACAGAAATATTAAAAGAAATATGGTTAGCGGCAAGGACATCCAAAGAGTAACAAATTCCTATGTAATTGATAGTTCAATATGTAAAGGAAACTCCAACTAATTGACAAATATATTTGATATTCTTATCAATTGTTTGCTGCTGAATTAGAGGATATTCTAATATTTTAATTAGTTCTATCTTGTATAACAACCATTTATGTAATAGTCTATTTATAGCTTGCTCTCTATGTACATATTACAATAGTAGGAGGAACTACCTTGTCTTTTGAATAATAAAAGCCATTCTTTTTGCTACAATTCTATTTTTTATCTTGGTATCATAGCCAAAATTGTTCTTTAGTTTAGTCTCTGCGAAACTTTTGCAAACAAAGGGTGCTGACTCTTTAAGTCCTTTTCTGCAAACACTTTGTGTGTAGAACTTTTGTTGTTGGTCACAAACTGTGGCCGCTGAGTCCACCTACTCATTAAATCTCCAGTCAATAGCCTAGAGAGCTTCCTTAAATTTGGCTTTCGAAACCCATATCTAACACAACAGCCACCTCTTGCACTCTAAATTAACACAATTGTCTAGATCTTTTACCATTAGTGCCACTTTTGCTCTCGTCTTGCTCAACGCTACACATAGCCACTGTTTCGTGATGATTGCTAGATACCAGGTCAGATCTATCCACTTCTCTTGTTGACAACATTTCCTCTCTTCGTTGTCCTTCAATTGTGTTTGCTCTCATTGCTAGTTAGCATCTTTTTGTTTCTACTATGACTTCATTGTTTTTGAATGTTGGAAATTTCGTCACCTTAAAGCTCACCCAATCAAATTATCCATTGTGGAGAGAACAAATTCTAGGATTAGAAGAAAGCCAAGATTTAGTTGGTTATCAGCCAAGATTTAGTTGATTATCTCACTAATGAAATACCAGCTCTAGCAAAATTTACTACTCCAGATTCAAACATCATAGAAAACACTACATCACAATTAACAAAAGAATTCATTGCTTGGCAAAAGTCTAATTGTCTTCTTCGAGGTTAGATCATCGACACTCTCTCTGAAGAAGCTCTTGGACTTGTAATTGGTTTAGATACAATATATGCAGTTTGGGAAGCACTGAAAGACGCTTATGCACATAACTCTCAAAAGCGAGAATTTACACTACGACAACAATTGACTTATCTTAGCAATGATGATAACAAAACCATTGGTGATCACATACACATCTTTAAGGGTTTGTGTGATAATCTTGCTGCCATTGGAAAACCTATCCCAGAAAAAGAAAAAGTATTATGCCTTTTCACAAGTCTTGGACCATAGTATGAAACCTTTACAACAACGATGTTGAAACCTCCGAGACCAACCTATTCTGAGCTGATTTCACAACTACAAAATTTTGATCAGCATAGTTTTTAAACCAAACAAACACATCATTCTCTTACCTCACCCCACACCTAGCCTTCTATGGCTAACAAGAGAAACAATCCCAAAGTAGTTCTTTAAGGAATCACAATAATACTTTCACTTCCTCAGGTCGTGGATTTCAGGCACAACAGTCACGAAACCAAAATCAAAATTTTCCAGACAACTCAACATTAGGTACACAACAACAATGACCACCATCTCTAAGAAAACGACGAATGACAGTAGCAGAGAGAGATTTGTATTGGAATGAAAAATGTCAATATTGTTGGAAACTAAGCCATATTACCAAAATTTGTTGGTGGGTACCAAAACGAATGACTCACAGTGATTCAATCCCATAGGCTCTTACTGCCCTCACCTTAGATAACTCCATCGCTGACACAGAATGGATTGCTTATACAGGAGCTTCAAATCACATGATAAGTATAACATGTTGACTAATATTCATAAATATTATGGGTCTAATTCAATCTTAATTGGAGATGGCTCTTCTTTACCTATAATTGTTATTGGTGATTCATATGTTAAACAAAAAAAGATTATGCCTCTTCATGATGCTCTTTTAGTTCTGAATCTGAAATTTTATTTTGCTTTCAATAAGTCAATTGACCTCCCAATTTTCTGTCAACTGTGAATTTTCTGATGATATTTTTTGTGTAAAGGAACGGAAAATAGGACATCCTCTACTAATAGGGAAAAGGAAGCATAACCTATATGTTTTATTCGAAGCCCACTTCTCTCATCATTTCAAATTTAACACTATAGAAATTTGGCATCAACGTTTAGGACATTCTCAAGTTTCAGCTGTTTAGTGGTTAAAAAATAATGGTTTTATTGGTGTTACAGATCCTTCACGGCATGCACATTTATGTAACAGTTGTCAATTAGGAAAACTCAGCAAACTTCCTTTTACTTCTTCTGAACATTTTAGTTCTAGTATTTTTGACAAAATTCATTGTGATTTGTGGGGACCTGCTCCTATATTATCTATTGGGAAGTTTAAATTTTATGCATGTTTAGTTGATGATTTTTCAAAATATACTTGGATCATTCCATTAAAATATAAATATGATTTTTTTTGCACATTTAGCTTTCAAACAATATGTCTTAAGACAGTTTAATAAAAAATAAAAATATTTTATTCAGATGGTGGAGGAGAGTTTGTCAATTCTAGATTATCATCACATTTTCTTACAACAGGTATTATTCATCAAATCTCATGCCCTTATACTCTAGAGCAAATAGGTATGGTTGAGAGAAGGCACATAATTATACGTGAACTAGGTATGGCAATGTTATTTCATAGTCATGCACCTCTTTATTTATGGGTAGAAGCATTTACCACAACAGTGTTTCTTCTTAACAGGTTACCATCTTCGTCTTTTCATTTTGACACTCCATATTTTTAGCTATATGGCACTTATCCTGATTGTACATCACTGCGTGTCTTTAGTTCTAAATGCTTTCCTTATCCCTAGGATACAAGAACTCATAAATTTGATCCTAAAATTGTTTTGTGTGTTTTTGTAGGATATAGTGAAAAACATAAAGGTTACAAGTGTTTCCATCCATCTACTAGGAAAATTTTCATTTCTTGACACATTGTTTTTGATGAGATTGTCTTTCCTTTTAAATCTTCATCTGGTCCTACTATTGTCTCACATGCTCTTCATATATTTGATACTTGGTTACCTTTGTCTAACACTCATCTAAATTCAGTTACACTTCTCCAAATGTCTACCTCACCAAATCCTATTCCTTTACTAACTGTTGATGGCTTGCAGTAAGAGGCAAACTCACTTAGTGATACACCTATGCTAAACACTGATGAGATTGACTTTCCTAATCATGCCTCTGTCGAACTCAGCTTCCCTACCCAGCTTCTTGAATTACACACTGATGACCATACCTTTTCACCTGTGTCCCCTCCTTCCACGAATCCAATACGTCTTTATGCCACACCTCTTGCTCATCCTATGTTAACAGATCTAAACTTGGAATTGTTAAGCCAAATCTACGATATGCTTTAATAGTAACTTCACCTGCTAAAATTCCACGTGAACCCAAAAACACTAAATATGCCCTCTCACAGCCTAGTTGGAAAGCCATTATGCCTGATGAACTTGCTACACTACACCAAAATGAAACTTGGTGATTAGTTCCACACACTCTAGATGTGCATGTCATTGGTTCCAAATGGGTTTTTAAGTCTAAGCCCAAACATGATGGTATGTTGGATCGTCTCAAGGCTCGATTAGTTACTAAAGGCTATCATCAGGTGGATGGTATTGATTACACAGAGACATTTTCTCCTGTCATAAAACTAGATACAATTTGCTTAATCTTAACTATTGCTCTCGTAAAACATTGGCCCATTCGTCAACTAAACGTCAAGAATGCCTTTTTACATGGCAACATCGTTGAAGACATTTATATGGAACAACCATTAGATATGACTGATTCACAAAACCCTTTCCATGTGTGTTAGCTTCAACGTGCTCTATATGGACTCAAACAAGTTTGATAGACTTAGCAAGTTTCTTATCTCATATGGTTTCGTTTGTAGTCTGGTTGATCCTTCTCTTTTTATTTCTTATTCGGCTAATGGTTTACTTGTTTTACTTCTCTACATTGATGATATACTTCTTACAGGATCCTCTATGGAGATTGTTACCTCCTTTATTCACATTTTAAGTTGTGAGTTGTTTATGAAAGACTTAGGTCTGGTGCATCATTTGTTAGGCATTGAGATTCCTCTACATCTGATGGATTACATCTATCTCAGTCTCACTATGTGCTTACTATTCTTAAATGGTCCTATATGCTTCACTGTTAAGCCTTGTCGCCACCTGTAGAGGTCAATTCCATACTTGTTACTGATTCGACTCCTCTTGATGATTCGAGTCATTTTTGTGAAATTTTTGGTGCTTTCCAATATCTCACCCTCACACAGCCAGATCTTTCCTACAGTGTCAATTATATATCTCAATACATGCACACTCCTACAGTTTCTTATCTCAAAATGGTTCGCCGCATTCTTTGATATTTGAAAGGCACTATTAGCACTGGTTTACACTTTCAATATGCCTCTTGAATTGTCTGCCTTCTCTGATGCTGACTGGGCTGGTTGTCATACAACAAGGCATTTTACCACCGGGTATTGCACCTTCCTTGGCTCAAATATCATTTCCTGGTGTGTAAAGAAACAACACATAGTCTCTCATTCTAGTACTGAAGTTGAGTATCATGTAATGGCCCATACTGTTGCTGAACTTACTGGCTCACTTACATTCTTAATGATCTTCGCATATCACCCTCATCTACACCAGTTTTATACTATGATAATATCAGTGCTTTGTATATGACTGTCAATCCTGTTTTCCATGCACGGAGTAAACATATCGAATTGGCTTACCATTATGTACGTGAACGAGTTGCTCTTAGATTACTTGTCACTAAACACGTGTCCTTTAATGCAAAAGTTGCGATATATTCACTAAACCTGTGCCCAAGGCTGCTCTTGCTTTTTTTCGCAACAAACTGTGTCTTCAGCCCTGGCTCATCTTGCGGGAGGAGATTAACACAACCCATCTTGATATCCAACGTGTGAGTCCATGGAGTGATAAAGAATCCCATAAGTTATGAAGTAAAAAGGATGATAATACTCAAAGAAATATTAAAGAAAATATGGTTGGTGGTAAGGACATCCAAAGAGCAACAAATTCCTATGTAATTAGTAGTTCAATATGTAAAGGAAACTCCAACTAACTGACAGATATATTTGATATTCTTATCAGTTGTTTGCTGCTGAATTAGAGGAGATCATAATCTTTTAGTTCTATCCTGTATAATAGCCATTTATGTAATAGTCTATTTATAAGTTGCTCTTTATGCACATATTACGACAGTAGGAGGAACCACCTTATTTTTTGAATAATAAAAGTCATTCTTTTCGCTACAATTGTAAATTTTTTTAAAATTTTTTGTATAATATTTTTGGAAGACGACAATATTATTCATCATTTTCTTTACTTCTATTATAAGATAATATGATATAAATCCTAAATCTATCATCTCAAATTTATGATTCGTTTCTCTATTAAGATTTAGTAGATTATGACATAAAACTTAGATCATTTATGTATAGACTGATGATTAGAATTTCAGTATCTCTTACTTTTATATAGAGGGCATATTGATAAAGGCACTTGATAAAGTCATTTTCTTTAAAATATTTTTAGATTATAAAATTCTAAACTCTTGATTCTTGCTTTAGCCCCTATAGAACCTTTTTTAATTTTAGTACTTTATCTATATATCATTTCACCATATAGCTAAGAGGTTATTTTATATAAACCTCCTCTTCCATATAGCCATTAAGCAAGGTTGATTTAACATCTATTTAAAAAATCTTCCATTTTCTTTGAGTTTCCAAACACACATTTCTTATCCTTATCATTAATCTTGGAGTGTTTATCATCAAGAGCATAAGCATATGTAGTAATTTTGAATATCTTTAAGTGAGTTACTACTAGCTTTTTTCCACTCCATACATCAAAGAGATTCTTGTTAGTTACAACTTGGCCAAAATTATTTTGGCATCTCCTTTTTATTATATTGCCATATTGGGTATTATTTGTTTTTTTCCTCTCGATTATACATTATATTATAGCAATTCTATAGCAGTTAAAATTGATAAATATTGTATTTAACATAAAAACTCTTTAGAAGTGAATTTGCCTCTCCTATCTTGGTCATTTTAAGTTTACTTTTTTCATATATGAATAAAAGCTTTAAATTTTGAAATATTTGGAAGCTTTTTTTATTTGAAAAGGTATATTCATATTTTTCTACACAAATTATCAACAAATAAATGAAATATATATTTTTACCAAAAGAATATAGAGTAATAGGCAAATTAAAATTAGTGTAAATTAACTATAATGACCTTGAAACTCTTGTGAGACTCCTTTAGAAACCTGTTCCTGGTTTGCTGTCTAAGAAGACATCCTTTACATAAAAAATTGGGCACCTCTTCATCCTCTTTCATGACTTTGTCTATGTCCACGATCTTGGCCTTTGTATCTTATATTTCTTGTAAGGTCCCAACACATATCCTAGAAGCATTCTAGCATGTCTAGGATGTATTAAGAAGTGAATATGAAGAATTAAGTGCATCTAAGCATAGTAAGAGACATAATGGTAATTAATTTAAAAGATAAGGGTAAATTAGTACTTTGTTTATTTTTGGCATGGACATGCATAATTATACATGAAATATGGATTAGAATAAAATTAATTGATGATATTATATGCCAATGTGGGAACTAAAGAAAGAAATCAAACGTGAAATTTTCCTAAAGTCAACAAATGACCCAATAAGATTGAATCATATGTGTAATTCTAGAGAGAGAGACGGTGCATTTTGGGGTTTTAATTCTATAATTTTCTCTTCTTATTTCATCTTCTTAATTACATCATTTTGCATGTATAAGGAATCAAGCTAATTCTAAGTAAAAATCAAGGTAAAAGTTGGTGGGTTTTCTCCTCATCTTTATCTTTTCTTGCTTTGCTCATGAATAGCTGGAATATAAGGTTGGAATTGGGATTGAAATATGTACTTGTGGTGTTTCTAGTTGGTGAATCAAGCAAAGCTAAATGGGAAGAGAAGAAAAAACGCTAGAAGGGCTAGTTGGTCAATTTCAAGGTTTGAGACTATACTTAGTTTAATTTCAGTTTGTATATGTTTTATATGTACAAAGATTAATTTGGACATGGAGTAGTTTCTTGAATGATGTCTTGGTGTTACTTTGTATGGAATTAGTTGAATATAACAAGAGAGTAAAGTTTAGTGAAATTTTGTCTTAGATTCACTTGAACCAGTCCTATTGTTTTGGTCATAAATCTGTCCAAAGACCTCAAAATTGAGTGATTTCAATTGGGCATAAAATTAAAGACAACACTAAAAATCTTTAGAAGAGATTGAGACCTAATTATGGTTGAATGACATTAGAAATTGAGATCGAAAATGGTAACCTGATGCTGTCCTTTTTTAGAGCAACTTGTGATGTTTGGTGCATATCTCATTATTTAGAAGTCAA
>JANVCQ010000230.1:6703999-6715453 GCA_025531925.1 Erythroxylum plowmanianum
TAGCAAGAACTTTGAAGTAGCTAGTGATGGAAGAAAGCAAGGTTCAACTTTGATGCTTGGAGAAGAGAGTGTCATGAAAAGGAGGGGAAGATGAAGAAAATGAAGAAGATGAAGATGAGAAAAGCTAACAAAGAGATGAGTAAATAGCAAGTGAAAGACCAAAATGAGAGTGGGGCTTTCACCAAATAAAAATTGTGGTTCAAGACAAGTGGTGTGGCAAAATTCAAGTTCATGTATATGTATGCTAACATTATGCATGAGTATGAAATGCATTTTTCTAATCTCTCATTGCTATTTCTCAATTATAGAAATCTAGGGTTCTAACCCTTCAAATGGAGGATGTTACAAAACTACTTTATACAGCAAAAGTAACATTTATTTAATTTTCCATAAAATTTTCTTGTCTTAAGACATTCACAAAAAGAAATTTACATGCACAATATGCCTATATGATGTCATATAATAGATCAAAATATCATCAAAATAAATAACCATGAAGTTTTTAATAAAAGCATGTAAAATATGGTTCATTAACTTCATAAACATAGTAGGCATGCATCATTAACCACTCATGTAAACCATATTTTTTAAAGGTAGTTTTCTACTCATTTCATTCTTTCCCCATAATTTGATGATATTCACTTTTCAAAAATATTTTTGTAAATGAATAAGAACAACTCATCTAATCTAAGAATGAGATGTCAATTTTTTACCATTATTTTATTTGACAACTAAGCAACCATGACATGTCCATTATGACTTATCCTCTTTAGGAAAAAGCAAGATTAGAATAACAAATGGACTCATGCCCTCTCTTGTATGCTCTTTTAATAAAATCTCCTTAGGACCTATTTGGTTAGATGTTAATTACTAGAATAGAATGGAATGATATGGAACAGAACGGAACGGTTTATAATGGAATGAAATAAAATATAATGAAAAATTGTTCAGGAGGGATGGAAGAGTTCATAATGTAATGTAGTGAAATATTGTTTGGAAGATGGATGGAATGGAATATAATGTATAATAAATAACTATCATACCCTTGATATTAAAATGGTTGTTACAGAGGTTTAACCCTATGGTTTTACAACAGAAATCATGTCAATTTAAAAAGTTACGGTTTAAGTCACAACCGTGACAAATAATTTTTTATATATTTTCTATTTTGAAATAATAAAAATTTTAATAAAAGTTTTTTATTTTATTATTAATCATATAAAAATATTATTATTAATTATTTAATAAATTTTATTTTATTAGATTTTATTTAATTCTATTATATGTGATTTATATTTAAAAATAATTTATTTATATTTTATATATATAGAAATATATACAAAAAATTAATAAATAATTTTTTATATATTTTCTATTTTCATTAAGAAAAATTTTATTAACTTTTTTTATTTTATTATTAATTATATACAATTTATTATTAATAATATTAAAATATTATTATTAGGGTAAGGAGAAATAATATAAAAATATTATTAATTATATATAGTTTTTGTGGGTTGTAATAAGTGACTCTACGAAAAATGAGGTTAAGGTTAGAAGAAATAATTGGTATTAAGAAAAATTATTGAGGATATATTAGATAGTATGTATTTATTATTTTATGTTCCATTTTAAACCCCCCGAATTAGAGGTTTCTTATTTTCACTATTTAAAATGAAATGGAACGTAACATGAAACCTTCTGCTTCTATTTCATTCTGTTCCATTCCATTATGAAATCATCAACTAAAACAATGGAAGTGTGTTACATTCTATCACATTCCATTACCAACCCCTTAACCAAACAAAGCCTTAGTCTCCCCTAAATTAGTTATGTAGTCCAGTTGATTAGGAATGTTTATCCTAGTTATAATATTAATTTGTTGTTTTATTTCCCTTATTAGTGGCAAACCACAATTAACATCATTAGGGAATACATCTTAGAAATCCTTCAAATGTTAATATTGTTAGTGTTAAAATAAGACTATTTATACATGATTACAACATGGCTTGATTATAATAGAAAATTCTCTTAATGTCATTCTCTAGCATAAAATCTCACTCACTCAATTACTTTTCACTTAACACGCTTTTTCTTCTTTTCCCTTAATTTCTTCCTTTTTTGTCATTCTCATTTTTTAGTTAACTCTTCTTTTAAGAACTCTATCCTCTTATGTGATGTCAAATGTGGAAGTTTATTTGGCAATTTCCAATTTTACTAAAATTGAGTTAAGTTTGAATGTAAAGATACATAAATGGAATGGGTTTTTCCCTTCATTTTACTCAGTCAGCATATTAGAAACAGAAGCGTGCAATGATTTCCTCAAGTTGGATAGAGATTGACCCTCAAGTGCAAAGACAAAAATGAAGTTGTAATCAATAGGATTTTTCTAACCCTCTCTTTCCAACTAACCTAGCCTCCTCCATCCCTCAGATCAACATAAGGTAGTACAGGAATATTCACCTAATATCCATCAACTAAGCCTTTCACAATGGGGGAGAAGCTTCATCGAGAGAGAGAAACAGCCCGACGATTACTAATTCATGATTTGGCACGTAACTAGCTACACTTTATGAACAGCTCAATTTCACTATTCCTGCTCCTTATTCCACAACATTGCCTTGTTTTGATTATCTCATTCTATTTCCTTACACTACAATCTGCACTCCATCTGTTTCTTTCTTCTTTACCTCATTTGTTGACCTTGTCTTTGCTTTTTCCTTCTTGTCTTCATCTAATGCACTAATAATCTTGACTCCTTTCTTCATCTCATATCCTACATCTTTGCTTTCCTATTACCTCATCTGTTTCTGATTTCTCAGGAAACTCTCTTCGTTAAGTGGTTCTGCGCTACAGTATTAGATGTCTGCCAGTTAAGTACTTCATCACTAGGATTTGACATTGGAGTTCCTTGTGAAGTGTTAAACTCTTTAAGAAGACAACTTAAAGAGATTAATCACTTTCCAGAACTTCTAGATTTAACGACATCCATTGGACCACCAATTGTAGAATTCATGCCTGGTGAACCAGAATCACTAGAAGACAACATCATGGTCCCAATAGTCCTGAGCTTGATGATTCTTCTTCTGATGTAGACACAATAACAGCAAACTGTGTTTCACTGGCCTTATGGGGTAGCTCAGTGGTATCAGAGTCACCAGGTTTCGACCTGGGTTTGCCTCACGTTGCGGGTTTGACTCCCCGAATGTTAAAGGGATCATTCTGTAGTGCTATCTGATCCCAATCTAGAATGTGGGCTTCAAAGGGGGGGTATATTTGGGTAATTTTTCACCGTTACCTCGTAAGGCCTTTTGGGGTAGCTCAGTGGTATCAAAGCCATAAACAGTGAGTTTGTGGTCAAGTAAAGTCAGTAAAGCCGAGTACACCTGCGTACCCCTTAGAGCACATCTATTCCTCGATTAGGTTTTCACTACTGCCCATGAAATCCTTCGAAACATATCTTCACATCTTTTCCTGAAGGGGGAACATTATTAATTCATGTAAGAAAGGGAGTAAGAAGAGACTCTCATAAGAAAGTATGGAAACTTCTTCATATCCTGTTCATTTATCTTCTAGCTTGTCTTTAGCATCATTACCTAGGCGTGTGAAGCGTGTTTTATCCAACAAAATAAAAAATCTTGTTGAAATTACTTATGTACCTGTAGACAATCGTGTTTGCGAGTCTTCTTTACCATTGTTAAGTCCGTACAGTATATATTCTTGTGACCATTCTTGGACGAGAAGTATTAGGAGAGTGCTATCTACTACTAGACCTCATGTGAAGGAAATCATCCAGAGTTCCAAACTAGAATAGTGTGGTCTTAGATCTACAACATCATAACAGTACGTAAAACTTGAAATCCCTAAGGAGCTAATCACCTTTTGGAAGGAGCAAAGCCATACACATCTTCATATTGGAGCTATATGACTTGTTCTTACCTTACATGGAAGAAAAGGTATTCCTGCAACAACTAGGATATCCCTTTTGGACACTGCCTATATAGCGTACCAAAATAGACTGATTGGTACTTTGCTGACAACTCTTGACAAGGGAAGTGTCATCTTGACTATAGCACCTGATTTCAACATTAGGTTGGATGATCCTACTCTATCTGAATGTCTACAAGTTCAGATATAGAGTACTGGAGTAGATCAAGATCCTACAGCCATCATGGCTACTCTACATCACCAGATTATCTATCATCTGCAGAATCATGCGTTGGACATAAACTTTCCCAACTCTACTTCGAATGCTCTATACATGGTTGCTGATGTTGCCAATAATCAGACAACAATCATCCAAATCTTGAAGCAATTACCAGCACAGGAGCTTGAAAAGTTGATGCCTACAAAATAGATTACCAACTACCAAAAGGTATTCCACGCGCCTCATCTACACTCTTTTCATACAATGACTCCTCGGATTCTACAGACACTAAAAGATGGCTCAGTCAAGTCCATCTACACCAGACCTAGTGACAACACGCCTAGTCCATCAACATCAGGCTCAATCCTGATGATCCAACCCATTGAACCTCAAGATCTACCAGATCTATCAATTGGGGTTACAAGCCTTAAGATCCAACTCGTATTTTCTTATACGGAAGGTGAAGACGGTCCTCCTATCCACTATTTCAAATCCAATGGAGATCCAGTCTATGTAAGTCATCATTGTGGACAATTTGTATGGGATGTTGACCCATCTATGTGCGAACCATACTGTGAGATCTGTCTCAATCCAGAGTCAATCACAGATGACAATGATCCAAGATATCAACAAAGAAGGAAGAAGAAATCCAAGCCCAAATCTCGGTGCTTGCCTTCTCGTGACTATCCTCCTCTTGGTGAGGATCCAGATCTAGACGATTATAATGGTCTATCCATGATAGAAAGATCCAGACGAAAGCCTCTTAGTGAGATGCTCAGGTCGTCTATGTTTCAGAAGTCAGATCCCTGCCGATCTACTGGTGGATCATGCAGATCTAAGCCAACAATTTATGTTACAACTCCTACTTCTATGCCTTGCATGATGGTATTACCAAATGAGGATAACTTTCCTCAATTATCCAGGAGTACTGATGAATCACAGTGGGTTATTTTCAACCCTTATATCAGAGCATCAGGAATTACTTCACAAGGAACTCCAATGTCAAATCCTAGTGATGAAGTCCTTAACTGGCAAACATCTAATGCAGTAGCACAAAACAAAGTTCTGAGAAGGATTGATTCCAAGCTGGATGGAATTCGTCAACAAAACACTGTTACGCATAGGCAAGTCAATTCTGTTGCGAAACAGATACAAAAGATATATCAATCTTATGAAGCCCAGATGCAGCGACTTGATGCTGAACTCAAGCAATACATCTTAGCCTTATATATAGGGGCCAAAATTTGACTTGAAAGTTAGAAAGATACAGGAGATACAAAGGATTGTACAACAAATGGAAGCAGACATGCATGCTTCGCAATCTCAGCAGATATATGGCTCATCTTCTTCAAAGTTCTCAACTCTCCAGCCATTATATCCTACACCTATATATCAACGGTATCCAGAAGAAGCTGACTATTCAAAGGTATTCAAGTTCAACTACCTTTTGATTAGACAGTTTATTCATCCTCAGACAACTCATGAGAAACCTCGATGATCAAAATCAAAGTCAATATCTAATCATATGCCTAAGTCTCGAGTTTCTGAGCAGTCTTCAAAGGTTTCAGAAGCATCATCTTCTTATACACCTTTTGAACCAAAAGAGCAGTGGAGAAAGCCCTTAAGGATTCAAACTCCTCCAGAGTCTCCACCACCAGCACCAGTACAACCTTTCACTACTTCTTTTGGGAAGGATAAAGCTAAGCAGATAGAGTATATAGCTACTCTGACCTCAAAAATTCTTGCAGATGATTCTAACTCTTCACCAGAGTTAGATTTGAGTGGTATGACTAATAGTGGTACATCAGAGAATTATGCAACACCATCTAGTTGTTCAAATGAGCAATCACTCATCACGTCAGAAGAACAACACTCATCAGAGTCATCAGATGAACCAATTTCCTCATCAGTAGCTGATTTATCAGTCGAGTCTACTAACTAAGCTCATTTTGCTAATCTTTCAGAACTATCTAATGTTCTGATGACTATGCCTCAATATACTGAAGTAGAACCAGAAATCAGTGAAGCTGAATCTCCTGTACCTCATAAAACAACGGCTAATGCTACTGCCTCTACACAGCCGCAGAATACCAAGCCTACTTCAGGACCTTGGTTTACTTTTGATGATCTACCTCTAAAGAAATGGAGAGATAGACTTCATGAATTCGATGCATAGATTGATCTACAAATGACCAGACCAAATCATCCTCTTCAGAATATTTTGTCTAATTTTACATCCAGATTTACTGGTACTTTGCGAGAATGGTGGCAAAGTGTTAGTGAGTATCAACGTCTTCAATATATACAAGTTACAACTGTTGGAGCATTACTTGGCATAATTCACAAAGAATTTATTGGTGACTTCCAATTGGTTGACAAGCAGATCTGTCAGGAATATTTCAAGATGAAACGTTGTTCTCTACACAAGCTTGATCTACAAAAGAATTTTAAACAGAAATAGAATTTCTTGGAATGCAATTCAAGGATGGATTCTATCAGCCAGGCCCACATATTGCAAAAGAGTTATTACAATTTCCTGATGAAAATCTCTTTGTGAAACAGATTCAACAATTCCTTGGAATTGTCAACTACATTCTAGATTTCGTTCCACATGTGGCAACCTTTACATCAAGCTTATCTAAGCTATTACGTAACAATCCACCAGCATGGGGAAAAGTGTAATCCACAACTGTCAAGCATCTTAAGCATATCTGTCAGGATCCTCCTCCATTAAAGATTCATGAGCATGGATAATGTGTCCTCCAAACGAGATGCTAGCAACTCCTATTGGGGTGCTATCCTTATCGAAGAACTCAATGACAAGCGCAATTATTGTGGACACGCGAGTGGAGCCTTCAGCACTGCTGAAAGTCACTAGTATATCTCATACAAGGAGATTCTTGCTGTAAAAAGAGGTATTGAAAAGTTTTCTATCCACCTCACTCCTTACCACTTCGTCATTAAAATGGATAATATTGCTTTTCCCAAGATTATAGAACAAGTGGGAAAAAAGATCCCCAACAGTCAGCTCTTACGCTGGCAGGAGTGGTTTTCTGCCTATAAATTTGAGGTCCAACATCTCAAAGGTCACAAGAATATCCTTGCTGATTATCTCTCTAGACCTTCGAAGCCACTTCTCTTTGTTTCCTCTACACTAAAACTCCTCATTTTGTTATATTGGCTCATGGAGTTTCCCAGGTTTGCTTGTTACAAGAAAGACTTCCCACCTTGGTTCTTTCGTAGATGTAATACTATTAAAAGTCTTTCTCCTATTCTTTACCAGAGTATTTTCTATTATATGCACAACATCCTCCTCATCCATAATACTGTTGCTAAGCCAAGTCACTTTGACATGCTTACGTCCTATAAATATATTTATTTCCTTTATGATTCTCTTGCTGAGGATGTCCTTTGGCATCTCTAGTCCCTATCTGCATTATATACCTGTACAATCGCAATCTCTCCTCTGCATCTGTATCGCCATTTAACAGACCCAACATAGTCAGGATCCCTTCTTTGGACATTCCTTGAATGGTTCCAACCTCTCACAAAATGGCACATTGATATGTCTTTCGAGCTCTCATATCATCGTCTATGGAATGCAACACTTGATGACAGAAATGTCTACACATTCTACTTGTTGCATCGTCCTTACTGCTTGACCAGTAATAATATGATGTGCACTATTAGTCATATTAACTACTGACGAACTTGCACCAATTGGTCTGAAGAAGAAACTTAGCTTACTACAGAATTATATAGCCTTCTTGACCAATATAACCAGCATCCACAGTCAGATATTTCTCCTATTTGTACCTCCCAAGGACCTTACTTCGGAGAAACAGCTTTGCAGCAGCCTCTCAAAACTCCTCCAGTCAGTGAATGGGCTTTCAATGATCACTATATCAATATCCGTGGAGGATCAATTCCCTGTCCAACATACAAGCCTACTGTGGAGTCCAACCCACGGTCAGAAGAACTCAGTCCGGCTGGCACCTACGTTACCGGTCATGGCCTGCTAAATGGGCTAACACCAATGTCCATAAGCTCATTGAACAACTCGACAGAGATATGGATTTGAAAGATGATGAAGACCTTACCTTACATCTGTAAAGTAAGAATGAGCCAACTGACATGATGATATATGGTACGTCACCTTCAACATTATTGAAGATTCCATCTGATCATCTTTCTTTTTCACCTTTTTGTAAAGTACTACTATTTACTACTGTTTGCTTTAGACTTTTTCTAAAGTTAGGTGAATTATTAGCTTTACTTTTGTAAAGTAGATTCCTTAGAGATGAGGTTAGGTTTGCTTTTGTTAAAGCATTATCATTATGTCTCTAGGATAGTTTACATTTTTATCCCTCGCTTTGCCTATATAAGTAGGGTTCGTCTTAGTTTGTAAACATGCTTAGATTCTTAGATTTACTAAAGTTTGTAAATCATATAGAAAATGAAGAAACTTTTCTTCAACTAGTCTTTCTCTTCTCTGAAACCTTTAAACCCTGAATTCAAATCTCCTTCAGTTGGAAAGATTGTAGAGATGAGTATGCTCTCCACTTGCCTTGTATAAGGATCTTGTGTATCAGAAAATCTATGATAGTCTGGAAGAACTGTTGCTTCTAAATTATACCGCCACCTTGAGTCAGAAGCATTAACGGGGAATGAAGAGTAAGAGTGTGTGAGTGAAGTAGGGCTCCTAAGAGGTGTGAGCAGTAAGTCCCGTGTAGACGAGGGAAGGGCGTTGAGGTGTGTAAGTCTTCGATAACTAGAACAGCTACGTAGTAATACACACTTCCAATCTGACTTTGGTTAGTCTATGTCTTCAACTAGTCAGGTGGTTTAAAAGAAGTTAGTCGGGAAGGTTAACCAGAGAGGTTATAGTTTCCAAGTGTTGTTCCCTGTGTCGCCCTATAAAGGACCATAGGATGCAAGAGTGTACTGCTGAGCTACCCCATAAGGCCTTACGAGGTAACGGTGAAACATTACCCAAATATACCCCTCGCTCTGAAGCCCACATTCCAGACTAGGATCAGATAGCGCTGCAAAACCATATGTCCAGATCCAGATCTTTCAATAGGACAAATACTGATACCACTCTTACGTCCTATGGTCCTTTATAGGGCGACACAGGGAATGACACATGGAAACTATAACCTCTCTGGTTAACCTTCCCGATTAACTTCTTCTAAACCACCTGACTAGTTGAAGACATCGACTAACCAAAGTCGGATTGGAAGTGTATATTACTACGTAACTATTCTAGTTATTGGAGACTTACACCCCTCAACGCCTTTCCCTCGACTACATGGGACTTACTGCTCATACCTCTTAGGAACCCTACTTCACTCACACATTCTTACTCTTCATTCCCTGTTAATGCTTCTGAATCAAGGGAGCGGAATAATTTAGAAGTAACAGTTCTTCCAGGCTATCATAGATTTTCTGATACACAAGATCCTTATACAAGGTAAGTGTAGAGCATACTCATCTCTGCAATCTTTCCAACTGAAGGAGATTTGAATTCAGCGTTTAAAGGTTTCAAAGAAGAGAAAGACTAGTTGAAGAAAATCTTCTTCATTTTCAATATGATTTACAAACTCTAGTAAATCTAAGCATCTAAGCATGTTTACAAACTAAGACGAACCTTGCTTATATAGGCAAAGCGAGGGATAGAAATGTAAACTATCCTAGAAACATTATGATAACACTTTAAAAAAAGCAAACCTAACCTTATCTCTAAGGAATCTACTTTACAAAAGTAAAGCTAATAATTCACCTAACTTTAGAAAAAGTCTAAAGCAAATAGTAGTAAACAGTAGTACTTTACAAAAAGATGAAAAAGAAAGATGATCACATGGAATCTTCAATAATGTTGAAGGTGACGTATGGAACTCATCTATCATCATGTCAGTTGTCTCATTCTTACTTTACAGATGTAAAGTATGGTCTTCTGTCTTCATCTCACAATAATGAATCCAAAGTATCCAAGAAATTATTGATGGCGACTTGGTGAGTGCCAACTTTGTAGATTAGATGGAGAGTCCGGATCACTATAGTCGTCAGAATCCGTCTGATGAGGTCTTTTACCTTTTATGCGATGAAGTTCTGCCATATGTAGCTTATGCAGGAATTGATCTATCTTGTCTTCATTAATGCTATCAATATTATCATTGGGATCCTGAGCATCTTGGAAAACATAGGTGGACGGTTGAGATTGTCTTGCAATCTATGAGATATCTATTTCTTCATCTTCTCCTGAATCTGTATATTCAGGACTATTGGGACCAGGAATGTTGACTTCTGGTGCTTCTGGTTCACCAGACATGAATTCTCCAATTGGTGGTCCAATAAACGTCATTAACTCTGGAAGTTCTGGAAAGTGATTAATCTCCTTAAGTTGTCTTCTTAAAGAGTTTAACACATTCTCTTTATGTCGTGGCCAGTATAAGGTTGTATACCAAAACTGGACATGTTGTTCAGTGTATAGAACTCCAGCAGATGTTTCTTTGTAATGACGATGCACAATAAAAAAATATTGTGTATTTTGTCGTCTTGCAACAACAGACCAAAGATGATGTTGTTCAATAATAACACCAATTTGGAACCATTCTAAGAATGTCCACAATAACAAACTGCCATTGTTTAGATAACAGAGATGTTGATATAGTTGAAGAGGATAAACTGTAAAAGCACAAGCATATAAAGCAGATAATGCCCATAGGTACCATAATGTGTTTTCAGATAAAGGTTCGTGTAGAAGAATCACATTTTGGTATGGTGCTTTGATATTGAACATAAATGTGTTAAGTCCAAATGACTTTACATATATGATTTTGATGAAGAACAAATAATTAGAATGAAAAGCAGACGAAATTTGAAAAGCAGACGAAGTCAGAAAAACAGACGGAGAGATCTGAAAAGCAGACGAAGTTTGAAAAAGCAGACGCACAAATAAAAAGCAGACGGACATTTGAAAAAGCAGACGGACAATACAAAAGCAGACGGACATTTGAAAAAGTAGACGGACAAATAAAAAGCAGACGGATAATACAAAAGCAGATGTAGAATGAAACACAGACGGAGAATAAAAAAGCAGACGCAGAATGAAACACAGACGGAGAATAAGAAAACAGACGCAGAATGAAACACAGACGGAGAATGAGAAAGCAGACGCAGAATAAAAAAAACAGACGAAGAAAGAAAGCAGACGCAGAATAGAAAAAACAGACGAAGAAAGAAAAGCAGACGCAAGAGTCAGTTTGAGTTAGTTACAGAACTCAACTGATTAACCGTTTCTTTCA
>JANVCQ010000230.1:6727773-6744840 GCA_025531925.1 Erythroxylum plowmanianum
TAAATATCAATTAGGTCTAATTAAGGTCTAGTATCTAATATATTAATTAGTATTTATTAAATATCTTACGTTTGATTATACAATTTTCAAATTTTACGATGAAATTCAACTTAATCAAATTATGTTTTATCTCTTTATTATATTTAAGAATTTTAATTTATCTTAACACTGCGTCATAATCGCTTAAATATTAAGAATGTCAAAGTAATTTTGGCAATTTTAGCGTACATACTTTTTTAATATAATTCAATCATTTCATTGTATAATGTTTTGAGTAGACACTGAGTTTGTAATTAATATATATTCTATTTGAGTTTGATAATATTAGTTCTATAAGATTAGTAATTTATTCTTTTGGTAGCAATTGAAAACTAATTCAAAATACAATTCTACTTTAGTTAAGGATTTCTTAAATGCATACTAATAAAAAAATAGAACATTTTTCCTAATGATTCTAATTAGGTGAATATATTAATTGAACTACCTCCATTTGTGTCTATCATGTCAAATGACTACTGAGTTGTTGTTGTTTTTTTTTTTTTACTAAAATCAATCCTAATTAGTATCAAAATGTTATAATCCCTTTAGGAGGTATTGTAGAGTTCTCAATTTAAAGGTTCATTTATACAACCACTACAATGAGCATTTTTATATACAAGTAATGTTTCATAGAATTCTCGTATTTATCCAGTTCAGTGAACTTGTTCTCTAACAAGTACTTGCATATTTATTTAAATATTTTCATATTTTAATCTAAGATAGATTAATTATTCCATATGAAAAAAAACATAATGTATGCTAGTGTTTTTACTATATCAATCTTCACTCTTAATAGAGTAACGACTACAAACAATTTAGAAAAATAACTTAATGTGATATTAATATCATTATGATATCATCATAATTTTATTTGCAAAGTATATTTTTCTCACATACTTTATTTTATAAGTTAGTCAATTAAATAAACATGCATAAGATAAAATTTTTCTTTAATTAATTATGTCCCGAATATTCAGTCAATCGATTAGTTGTAGAGCATAAATCATCACTATCTTATCTATATCAAAAATATAATAAATAACTTTAAATAATTATTTATAATAAGACATTTTAATCTAGAACATGATTATATAAATATAACAAAGTCGTCATCATCATCATCATCATATCCAGTCTGAAATCCCGCAGTGAAGCAGGATCTGAGGAGGTTTGATAGTGTGCAGCCTTACCCCTATATAGTAGAGAGGCTGTTTCCCGGTAGACCTACATGCAGATGTTGACAGGAAAATAATAATGCAAGTTTAAAAAAATCACTAATAATAATAATAATAATATGACAAACTGAATGCAAATAATAAAGATACAAATACAAAATACTAATAATAACCTAACCTAGGGAGCAAAAACCTAACCTAAGGAGCAAAAATTAGACTTTAACAAAAAGAAAAATTTTCAAGAAGATACAAATATGAAACGTTTTTTTTTATCACCAAATCATCGAACATTCAGCTATATGCATCAATTTATCGTTAAAAAAAACTACAATATTTCATTGTAACAAGTGGAACAAAACCAATTGCTAAACATAACAAAGTATAAATCATAAATCATACCTTGTTATTAAAATTGATATCCATTCTTTGCATCTCTCTTTGAATTTGACAAGTTATGAGAACAACTATTGTCATAGCATAACTGCCTGATCTATAAAAATATTTACATGAGCAAATTGAAAGATTTGTATAGAGAGAGTAATATAAGAATTGCCAATTACAATAAAGCCTACGCCTATTTATATAGACGATTCAAACCTTAATTATTAGGTCTAATCAAGCTTAGGTGAAAATAAGTGAAATAGAAAGAAGAAATTAGGACCTGTATTGAAGAATTCCTCCCTTTGCTACTTAGTTTTGTATTTGAATTTACTTTTTGAACTTGGTTTGTGTAATTGAAGGTGCTAATTGAGGTTACAGAATGTAATTAATTAATTTTGTATGGTTCCTCTTCAGGCCAATTATTCATTTGGAATAAAAAATTTATGTAAATGCCAAAAAAAATTTATATTCCTAACTATGTAGGTAATAAATGCAAATTATAATTATAAATTTATAATTTGATAAATTAAACTATTTAATTTTTCTTTGATTCTTTAACTAAATCCTTTATATTCATATATTAATATTGATGTCCAGTAATATATCATGATTACTTAAATATTAAGAATCTTAAAGTAATATTGACTAACCATTTCATATATAATTTTTGTACATTTCAATTATTTCATCATACCATTATGATTAAACATTAGTTTCACTCTATTTGAGTCTAATGATATTAGTTTTGTAGCATTAATAATTAATTTTTTAATGATGTTTAAAAACTACATTCAAAGTATTATTCTACTTTGACATGATTTCTTAAATCAATACTATCAAGAATAATAAAAATTATCTCTAATTATTTGAAGTGATGAATCATGTACTAATTACTTGACTATCCCTATATAGTTTATATAATGTCTAATGATGCTTGTTGACTAACTTTGATTATAATAGGTCTTAAGTAGCATCAATGAATTTATATTCCTAACTATGTAGGTAATAAATGCAAATTATAATTATAAATTTATAATTTGATAAATTAAACTATTTAATTTTTCTTTGATTCTTTAACTAAATCCTTTATATTCATATATTAATATTGATGTCCAGTAATATATCATGATTACTTAAATATTAAGAATCTTAAAGTAATATTGACTAACCATTTCATATATAATTTTTGTACATTTCAATTATTTCATCATACCATTATGATTAAACATTAGTTTCACTCTATTTGAGTCTAATGATATTAGTTTTGTAGCATTAATAATTAATTTTTTAATGATGTTTAAAAACTACATTCAAAGTATTATTCTACTTTGACATGATTTCTTAAATCAATACTATCAAGAATAATAAAAATTATCTCTAATTATTTGAAGTGATGAATCATGTACTAATTACTTGACTATCCCTATATAGTTTATATAATGTCTAATGATGCTTGTTGACTAACTTTGATTACAATAGGTCTTAAGTAGCATCAATGAATACCATTTGACGACCATTGATTATGAAAGGCTCTAAGTTGTATCAAAACATAAGAATTTTTATATAAAATACTTTGGAGATCTAAGTCAAAGAATTGCTCGTATCAGCCATATTGAGCATTTTTATACACACAAATAATATTTCATATGAAATCCTCATAATGAGTCAATTTAATGAACATATTTTCTAACTAGTACCTAAACATTTCTTTAAGTATTTATATATTTTAGTTTACGAGATCAACTACTTTTTTTTTTAATAAAGAAGAAGCATGATATGTGTTCAAATTACTATTTTATTAGTATCTAAAGTTAATAGAATAATGACTACAAAAATACATATTAATGAATTACAAATTTCACAATTATGAATTGATCATAATTTTATTTATAATTGTAATTATTTTAAGTTTATCTTGCGAATTAGTTAATTAAACAAAACAAATGAGAATAAAAAACCTTTAATTAAAATATATGTCATGTTATGCAACCAATTAATTAATTATACCTCATAAACTAGCATGTATAATTTCAGAATTTCTTTAATTAAATGTCTCATTTTGCAACACTATAAAGCTTATACTAACATGTGCAATTTCAGAGATTGGTTTGTCCCTTAATAGTTGGTACCTTCTAGGCTTCTATCTTCTATCACCGTAGCCCCCAAATTTTGAAGACAAAAGCAGAATGAAGAGTAAAGTTTGGAAAGCAAACGCAGTGTCTTGGCCATTCCCGTAAGTAGGCTATTTTAGACTTTGATTCCATTGTTGATTATTAAATAAAGCACATTATAATCACCTAATATCAATGATTAAAAAAACCTAATCTTGATCGATTCAACAGTAAAAATTTTGAACTTTTCAACTTTTCGGTTTAATTTACTTTAATAACTCTTGTTGTTAAAAACTTGTTAGTTTATTAATTAATGGATCAATTTTTGTAAATCAATAAATTCTTATAAAATAAAATAAATTAATTAATTTCATTTAATAATCTTCTTTTGCAATTAAACTTTAAATTCTTCAATTAATAAGAACAATCTTTTTCAATATATTTTAAATTCTTTATTTTATTTAATCTTTAACCAATTTAGCCAATTTTATGACGATTTAATATCTTTTAAATATTTTAAACCTTAAATATATTATTTTATTGGTTTAAAATTTGATCCGGTTATTAAAACTTTAATTAATATATACTTGCATAAAAAATCAAACCCTGATAGAAACAACTTTACAACAGTCTCTCCCTCAAATCGATGGGTCGGCGAGTTTGCCCTACGCAACCAGGTTTCACAGGTCGCCAGCCCCGATCAACACCTTATGGTGGGCGACATTCTGACTGACCAACGTCTGTGGGACCTCTCTCGACTGCATACGCCCCTATGGACCGAGGTGCAGCATTCTATCCTTGCCATTCCCCTTTCTCGTTCCCGAGGGGTCACGGATACGCTTATTTGGGGGGAGTCGCCCACTGGTCAGTACTCAGTGCGGTCAGGCTATGAATTCCTCACTCGCTTGCCTTATCCTCCGAACCCTCAGATGCATTGATCAAGGATTTGGCGGCTGAAGATCCCTCAAAAGTTCCGATTCTTCATCTGGCAGATCCGATGGCATCGTCTTCCTACGAACAAACTGCGCTACCATAGGGGAATGTCTCCCTCCCCTATCTGCCAACGTTGTAACAGACTGTGGGAAACTCACTCCCATACTCTGAGGGATTGCGCAGGGGCTAAGGCACTGTGGCTCGCCACCTTCAGGCAGCTTGATGACTCTTTCTTCAGCCTCCCGCTTGATGACTGGTTGTTCTCGCACGTCCTCGACCCTTCACGGCCCCACCATCATGTTCTCAAATTCACTATTGTCGCTTGGATCATCTGGTGCTCTCGAAATAAAGTGGTCATCCAACGCGAGCTCCTTCCGATAGTGGGCCAAACTCAGTGGGTCACATGCCTCCTTGATGCATGCCGCAGCGCTTTTCTGTCGTCCACTCCCCATCAGGCACCCAGGTGGGTCGTTTGGCAGGCTCCTACCACTGGTACGATCAAGATCAATGTGGATGGTAGTTCAGCTGGTAATTCGGGTCCCGCTGGCTTTGGTGGTCTAATACGTGACGAAGTCGGGTCTTGGCTAGCTGGCTTCTCCGGCTTCATCGGTGTTACCAATATCTTGCTTGCTGAGCTCCTCGCGATTCAGCATGGATTGGATTTAGCGTGGCAGCGTGGATTTAGACAAGTCGTTTTGGAGTCGGACTCCCGCAAAGCCATTGACTTGGTTGGAAGCTCTGGGGTTCGCTGTCATCCGCATCTGCATGTCATTGAGGACATAAGGCTGTTGGTGAGGCGTGAGTGGGCCTGTTCTATGGTTCATGCTTATCGCGAGGGCAATCGTTGTGCCGACTTTCTAGCTCGGTTGGGCGCTTTGCATAGCCAACGTTGGGTACTCTGGGACACGCCCCCCTGGGGTCCGTCATCATCTGACTCATGATGCCTCTACTGGGGTCGTTCTTCGAAGATAGTTTCTTCTTGTGTTTTCTCCTTTCCACCAAAAAAAAGGATAGGGAAAGGTAAGACCTGTATTAATTATGTACACTGGTTGGAGATAGGAAGCAGCCAACAAAACCGAGAAAATGACAAATTAGAAAAAGAAGGATATGAAGTTCTTTACCTCAAGGAAAAAGAATAGGAAAAACACTTTAATATGGATAAAACGTTGATGCTTTAGGTATGTATTGGTTATCAATTTAATAAGAACGTGTTGCATACTTGCTTATTTAATGAAAGGTATCATGTCTGCCTACTTACTCAAAGATCTAGCATGATTAGTTTCTTTTAAACACATTTTGTTTAATAAATCTTAATTTGAATAGTAACCTGTAAAGTTGTTTATATGTGAGCATAAGTTCATATATTCAAATCACGAAAGCACTTCTTTATAAAAGTATAAAGAAAAATTGCGTATATTATAACCCTCTCCAACTCTTGTAAGGCCTGAAGTCTTATGCACCGGGTATATTAGACTTTTTTTTATATAGTTTGGACAATATCTATTATGATTATCGAAATCGGACTTGTTGCCCTTGTTTAACCTACTTCATAATTATTGGAATTTAGTGGTTTTGTAACAAAGAAGAAGAAACATCTTAATAATGACGAAATAAGAAGAATTAAAAGAATGCCCTAGATACCAATTAAAAGATAACCTTCCATATATCTGATTTTGTGGCTTATCATATATAAATACAATAAAAACTTATAAATTAATTATTTCCGGATCATATATTTTTTTTAATTGAAAGAAGTATTAATTGATTCATAAATAAATAATTTGTGGAATTTATTCATAATTCAATGAATATATATTTATTTATTTTACTAATATGATTAAATCAATAAGAGAGGAAAATAACTGATAAGGTTAATGTTTTGTGACTGCAAGGTTACAGATTCGAGTCACAAAAATAACCTCTTTATAAAAACACAAGAGAAGGGCTGCGTATAATTGATGTCTCTCTGTTAACCCTCGCAAAGTATAGAGTCTTATGCATTGGTTCATTTACTTTTTAATAAATTGAATCTAATTCAATAAATTTGAGTGTTCATTACAAGAATATATTTATAGTTTTGACAAATTATTAATTTATGATATGAATCCATAGAATTTTATAAAGAATTCATTTGAAAAGTATTATTTTAATAATGCATTGAAATCATTAACATAAAAGTATTATATAAAATAAATTATTGATTAATGAAATATTAGTTTATTTACATGGCAATAAAGGAATAAGACAGGACTTAAAGCGTGAAGTAAGAACAGACAACGTGGAGCCATCCCAGAGACAAGATCTTCTGTTTAATTTTATGGTGTCTTATTGTATTCAGTGAATCTCAGCCATTTATTTATGCGGGATCTACATTTATTTATGCGGGATCTACACGAGACCCACATAAATAAATAGCTGAGATTCACTGGACACAACAAGACACTATAAAATTGGATAGAAGATCTGGACTCTAATAAAAAAAGACATACTTAGTTGATAGCGTGTGAAGAGAATAATGTTCTTATATTCAACAATAAGAAGATTAAAGCGTGCAATGCATCGTCTTCAATTTTATGATTTATAGTTGGTAAGACAGTTTACTTATTTTACTTCATTTCATAAGCCATGGCCATCTCTGATGTCTCTACCAGTAAGTCTCCCCTAATAGAGGACACTGTTGATGGTTGTGTCGACTACTGCGGCAGGCCGGTGCACCGGTCAAGCTCCGGTGGATGGAGATCAGCGTGTTTCATCATCGGTGAGGTTTTTTTTCTGTGATCATTGTTTGCTCTTTAGGAAGATGATGACTATGTTTTAGAACCAAAATCATAGTATTTGATCATTCTTTGTCTATTATGTAGCTGCGGAGGTTGCAGAGAGGTTCGCATATTTTGGGATATATTCAAACCTTATGACATACCTGACAGGTCAGCTCGCCCAACCAACTGCATCATCAGCTGAAAATGTGAACACTTGGTCAGGCACAGCCACGCTGCTGCCACTTCTCGGAGCCCTTGTGGCTGACTCATTTCTCGGTCGCTACAGGACAATTCTCTTTTCTTCCTTCATCTACATACTGGTATTCTTGCATTAATTTTTGTATCTCATTCTAATACTTTTCCTACCTAACAATTGTTTGCTTGCAATACCGAAAGTCGATCCTATTTGTCACATCATTTCCCTACCTAACTTGCAGGGGCTAGGCTTGTTGACTGTTTCAGCTGCAATGACTTCTTGTCAGAATACCAGAAGTTCTAAGTCATGTTCTCCATCTCAGTTCCAAGTAACCTTGTTCTTCTTGTCTCTGTATCTAGTAGCTATTGGGCAAGGTGGTCATAAGGCCTGCATTCAGGCTTTTGGGGCTGATCAATTCGATGGGCAACATCCAAAGGAGAGCAAAGCCAAAAGTTCCTTCTTCAATTGGTGGTACTTCAGCTTTTCAATGGGCATTCTCTTCACACAACTGGTTTTGGTCTACATACAAGATAACGTTAATTGGATCCTTGGATTTGGAATTCCCTTACTTGTGATGCTACCTTCGGTGCTCTTCTTCTTACTTGGTACCAGGACCTATAGGTTTAGTTCCCATGGAAATGAGAAAAATCCAATAACGACATCTATTCGGGTGCTTGTTAGAGCTGTCAGGAATCGAATTACTAATTTGGCCAAAGCTTGGAGAAAGGAAGGTTACCTGTCTCATAAAAGTTCAGGGCATTTAAAGTAAGTGAAATTTCTATATCATCACTTCAATGATTAAGTGTAACGATGTTTAATATGCTAAAATCTCTAGAGAAATAAAAATGAAAGGACAATATAAAGAAGATTGCTTGGACAAGTTTGGTTTCCTATCTCTGCTAGGCATGTTCTTGCATTTAACAGGTCCAGTCTCTTACTTTCATTTGCGAAGTTTCCCTGACACCGTGCCAAGTGGACTCGAAGATTTTGGTTCCATGGAAGACGGAAATAAAATGTGCATTATTGAAACAGATGTGGAAGAAGGCAAGGCAATGTTGAGACTTATTCCAATATGGGCTACAAGTTTGATATACGCCATTGTGTTTGCACAAACCACAACATTCTTCACAAAGCAAGGAGCTACAATGGACAGAAGAATCATCTCAGGCTTCGAAATCCCACCTGCTTCACTTCAATCATTCATTGGCATTGCCATTATTTCATTTGTTCCTATATACGACCGCATTTTTGTCCCTGTAATTCAAAACTTAACCGGGAAACCCTCAGGTATTACAACGCTCCAGAGAATTGGAACCGGCATGTTCATATCTACTATCTCAATGGTAATCGCAGCCTTAGTTGAGACAAAAAGGCTGAAAACTGCAGAAGAACATGGGATGATCGATCTGCCATATGAAACAGTTCCAATTAGTGTTTGGTGGTTGGCTCCTCAATATGTGTTATGTGGCATTAGTGATGTGTTCACCATTATTGGTCTTCAGGAATTTTTCTATAGCCAAGTTCCAAGGGAACTGAGGAGTGTAGGACTCTCACTTTATTTCAGTGTGATGGGTGTTGGGAGCTTTTTAAGTAGCTTTCTAATCTCTATAATCGACAGGGCAACTGATGAGACAGGTCGAGAAAGTTGGTTCTCCAACAATCTCAATCGGGCACATCTTAATTACTTCTACTGGCTACTAGCTTTACTTAATGCAATTGGATTCACTGCCTACTTATGTAATGCGAGGTCATACAATTATAGGAGAGAACATATGAATTAGCTGTTAATCAGATGAAACTAAAGGTATATGTAGCTATGACCTCTTTTGCTAGTGAAGCTTCTTAGTTGTATTTGATTGGTTATGGTCAATGTTCTAATGCTGTAATCATTCCTAGCTTGTCATGAAACATAGCTTTGGAAGCAAGGGATAAAATTAAAAACCCTTGCAAATTTGTATATAATATGTAACAATATTTGAAAATAATTTTTATTAATTTTGATAGTGTCCTCTTCTATTTGATACTTAATATCTCTATAATCTTATATTATTGTTGCATTTTTCTTAGCATGTCCTTATCGTTTCCAGCTCAAAGTTGCCTGTCAGGACAAATTTGCATATAAAAGATACTTTCTGAACTCATAGCCAACATTGGTGTGCCAAAATAGAAATGTTAATTAAGAGACGTGATACATTTGTCTATGTATACATTTTTATTGTTTAGAGTCGAGGAATCTTATCAAGCAGCCTCTCTATTATGTAGGGCTAAGACTGTGTATTATTAGACCTTTTCAGATCCTATTTTATTGCGGGATTTCGGATTAGATGTGATGATGATATAAATTCAAAGAATCTTATCTTATTAGGCACAATGAATTACTAACATATGCCCCTTAGTATGGCCTAGCTAGAATGATGGATTTGAAATGTGTATTTTGCATTACCTCCCTCAAACATAATGTTTATTATATAAACCATCTAATTAGCAGAAGCGCATGATTATATAATAATGACAATAACAATGTTAAAAATAACAAAAGAGCTAACACTAAGCAACGTAAGACGAGCACAGGTTAGGACAACCAAGAAAACAGCCAACCAGAGAATGGTCAAGAGTTAAGGCACAAAATATCTGGGTCTGATTCAGATTGGACTTGAGACGTATAGGCTGCAGTAATAACAGTGACGTCGGGCACAGTGCTTAAAGCTTCCATAGCTTGAGGAGTTGCTGACATGGCCATCCTCAACCTCTCGCCGGAGGCCCAAACGCCACTCCTCCACGAAGCCCTCGAAGACGCCGTTGACTACAAAGGCCGACCTGTATACCGATCCAACTCTGGTGGTTGGAGATCCGCAGCTTTTATTATTGGTACCAAGATCGAAATTAGTTCGATGGGCACTTGTGAATTTAGGAAAAGTTTGTTCTTTTCGCTGAATTTGGTTGTTACATAGGTGTGGAAGTGGCGGAGAGGTGTGCGTACTATGGGATAGCTTCGAACCTTATAACGTTCTTGACGGGGCCGCTGGGCCAGTCTACGGCGACCGCGGCGGAGAACGTTAATGCGTGGTCCGGAGCGGCGTCGCTGTTGCCGTTATTTGGTGCGTTTGTAGCTGATTCGTTTCTTGGGAGATACCGTACCATCATCGCTGCTTCGCTTATCTATGTCTTGGTATATACCTCTCTTTTCAAGTTTATTTGGTTATTTTCTTTGAAATAGAACTTTTATCCGCTTGTTTGCGGCTAGTTTTCCTTTAGCTTTTTGAGCTTTGAATTTATATAGGAAAATTAAAGAAAAATAACATTAGATTGGCACTGCATTCTATGAGGTCTAACCATCCATTAAGTAAATCACTATTCGTTTGTACCAATTTTGAACTGCCTTAATCATTTCAACCATGGACTGCATAGTCATCGTTTGTAGAGTTATGGGTTGTGATAGATGGTCGCTGCAATGAAATAAACATATATTGCAAAATTCTTCTGTTTTAAAATACTTGGCAATGAGTAGGAATTGAACGGATGGTTATCAAATCTTATGGCTATGCAATTGACTGCTCTACTCTCAATTAACAGCAGTTACCTATTGCAGTGGTGCTTCACATCATTTTCTTTTACTTCCTACCAAAACTGGAAGATGGGTCTTTGAAGTGTTAATTATTGTGTTTTGCGATCCTCTGCATGAAAATTGCGTTATAAATCCATTAAAATTACAAAAACAAGTAGATTGTAATTTCCTTCTTGTCTTACTGGTTGAGCTACTTGGGGAAATGTCTAGCACCTTTTATTGTGACTAGTAAAAGAATATCTGCTATGAACTAAACGCTTTGCATTTGTTGGTTGTAATCTCAGGGACTTGGTTTGTTGACACTCTCAGCTATGCTTCCTTCTCTCAGTGCTTCTGATTGCCACAAAACCAGTGCTAGCTTATCATGTTCTCCTCCTATGCTTCAGGTAATTTTGTTCTTCTTTGCTCTGTACTTAGTAGCTGTGGGGCAAGGTGGGCACAAGCCATGCGTTCAGGCTTTTGGAGCAGACCAGTTTGATGGAAATGACTCTAAGGAGACGAAAGCAAAAAGCTCATTCTTCAATTGGTGGTACTTCACTATGTGTGGAGGCACTTTAGTGGCACTACTGCTCTTAAACTACATACAAGACAACCTTAATTGGGCTCTTGGATTTGGAATTCCGTGTATTTTGATGGTTATTGCACTTCTTGTCTTCTTACTTGGAACAAGAACGTATCGATTTAGCATCAAGGGAGAAGAGAAAAATGCATTTCTGAGAATAGGTCATGTATTTGCAGCAGCAATCAAGAATTGGCGAACTAGTTCTTCGTCTCTAACTTCTGAGGAAGAAGCACGTGGAACCCTACCTGACCAGAGCTCTAAGCAATTTAAGTAAGAGACACAAATTTTTATATCTTTTGATGATTAACCAAGTAAATACAACTGCACCACAACTGGTGGAACTTTTTTTAACATGATAAATTTTGTGAGGCAGCATTTAGCATTCAAAAGAGTCCTTGGCAGTCAATATCAATTATTCCTATTAGTCACTAGTTTCAAAGTCCTTCGTGCTCACGACTTATGACAAGCTGTAACTTAGTTGAGTTATGCTTGAGGTATTCCTGCTCCAAAATTTTGATCACATTGCATCTAACACCATTTTTATGAGCACAATTTGGTTTACATCTAAAGCTGGGACTATTGATCTAATATGTCTTGTGGCATATTATTCTTTATAGTACAAATTTTATAGAGTGTTGTTAGGTGTTTGAATATATAAACTTTAAGATTTTCCAAAAGAAATTCTTCGGTTGTCCTGAGTATGGTTACTATGAGGACAACGACTTTGTTATTGTGTTAGTCACTCTTTTTTGCTCTACATCCTGCATTCCTTTTGTGATTATCTACCCATGCTATTAGAGAGAAGTTGGCTGACTATCACATTGAAAAAGGATTCATAGGTAAGTGGAGTTGCTTAAACCTATCTTCTGTTCTTGATGGAGCCACTTTATTTAGGGTAGTGCGAGAATCAAAAAGTATTTTAAGCTCTTTGGCCTTTGAATACTCACCATGATGGAAATTTCTGCATGTTGTTTGTCAGATTCCTTAACAAAGCCCTGCTTGCTCCAAATGGATCAAAGGGATATGAGAATTCCTGTACCCTTAGTGAAGTTGAAGAGGCCAAAGCAGTACTTAGACTTGTTCCAATATGGGTTACGTGCTTGGTTTATGCTATTGTCTTTGCTCAGTCCGCTACGTTCTTTACTAAGCAAGGAGTAACAATGGATAGATCAATTTCACAAGGTTTCAGCATTCCACCAGCTTCCCTTCAATCATTTATCAGCCTTGCCATTGTCCTCTTTATACCGATCTATGACCGCATCTTTGTTCCCATTGCAAGATGGTTTACAGGGAAACCTTGTGGGATTACAATGCTACAGAGAATTGGTACAGGAATATTTTTATCTGCTGTATCTATGATAATTGCTGCCCTTGTTGAAACAAAAAGGCTAAAAACTGCACAAGAATATGGACTGGTTGATATGCCCAATGTGACAGTTCCGTTGAGCATTTGGTGGCTAATCCCACAGTATGCTCTGTTTGGAATCGCTGATGTGTTTACCATGGTTGGTCTTCAAGAGTTCTTTTATGACCAGGTTCCCAGTGACTTAAGGAGTGTGGGCCTAGCCCTCTACCTAAGCATTTTTGGTGTAGGGAGCTTTCTTAGTAGCTTCCTTGTCTCTATCATTGAGAAGGCAACTGGGGGGAATGGCCATGATAGCTGGTTTGCCAATAATCTGAATAAGGCACATCTTGATTACTTCTATTGGCTTCTTGCTGGCCTAAGTGCAATCCAATTAACTGCTTTCTTGTATTTTTCCAAATCTTATATTTATAATAGGGGAATCCCAGTTTGAATGTATGCGCTTTAGTCATTGCCATTGTTGTACATGTCAGGCAAGCTGTGGCAGGATAAGTAGCAAGCAAGAACTGTATCATACAGATATTGTATCGCATCTTGTAATATATTTGTCAAATCTATTTGATGAAGAATTTGTGTGCCAAGTCTGGCATTTGTATCTTTCTTTCCTGATGTCAATCTGTAAGCTGAACTCTGCAAATTCGAAACATGTGATTGAATCTTTTACGTCTTGCAAGTATATCTTTGGTACTGCAGTTAGATTCAGCACTAGTGGTTCTTGAATGTCCTAAATTTAGTAATTTGGAAGTGCTTTGAAGTTTAGAGCAACAGTGGCCTGTGTAATTGTGAAAGATTCACCATCTTATTAGGAGCCTGCAAAGGTTTGCACTCGTAATCATAAGAAAATGATTGTCTTAACCAGAAATGCTCACAGCGACTAGAATGTGCCTTTTCTAATATACACAAAGCATCAACATTGGTCGAGTTTGTTAGGTTGTTGTATTTCAGGGGATATTATATCTCGAGTATGGAGGATTGGGAAGTTATCCTTGATTAGGGTCTTCCTCTCTGGGAGGGAATATATCATCACGACAACAATCGGATTTCTTCTGATTTTTATCCATCCTATGCTCTATGTTTTTATATTGTTACATTTTAGTGTCAAAGCAGGTTGTGATGGTGACCACATTAGAGCTTCAAACTAGACTCAACTTTATGGAGAAGGAGATGATTGAGAGGTTGGATGAGAGAGATAAGAAGCTTGAGAAATAATCTGCGGGAGGTCTTGAAAGCTATCAACCAAGGAAAGAGAGTTGGAGAAGAAGAAAGCAACAATCAGAGAGAGGGGAGGAATTTATAATTGAATCGTGGAGCTAGAATAGAAAATCAAATCATGAAGGTGACATTCCCTAACTTCAATGGTACAGATTTCATGACTTGGAGAAAGAAGGTTGAGTAATTCTTGGCTCTTGAGGTGGTCTAGGAGGACTAATCTTGCTGCACTTAAAGGGGAAGGCATTCTTTTTGCAACAACAATACATCAAAAATCGAGGTAATGTAACCCTTACTTGGCTAGAGTCAGTCATCGATCTGGGTTGTAGTTTTGATGAGTCTCTATTTGATGACCCCATTGCTGAACTAAGTGCAAAGAGCTAACTTAGATAGCTTTGTAGCACTTAGCTGTTTTTTTGGGTGGATTAAAGGGACACTTGAAAAAGGTTGCACAGATATACAAACCTAAAACAGTCAATGAAGCTATGGTGCTCGCTGGACTGCAAGAGGGTACTCTTACGGAGTTACATGGAACCTACCTATGTGCAATAACCACAACCGATCTAAGGATTTGTTGGGTTATGTTTTTGCAGACAATTTTGGTTGTATTTTTAATTGTATAAAATGTGTTTTATTCAATAAAAAGGCATTCTTTATTTTTGTGTATTTTTAATTATTTAATTATTAGTTATAAAGATAAAATCTCTAGAATAATTGTTATGCAATTAAAAATTATAATGTGATTATAATTATGAGATTTAAATTGCATTTTTGTATTATTCCTAAAATTTTCCTAGTCATAGTTTCATCAAGACAGAGTATTGATGAAATGGTTAGATTTGATTTTGCGTAATTTTTCCAACATTATTTTTCAAACTCCAAATACTCCTTAAATTGTAACCATTACCACAAACACCTCCTCCCAAGTCAAAACATATTTAATCAAAAAAAGATACCCTATGAAACTCCCGTATCATAACCAACAATCAGTCTAGTTTACCTCTTATACTAACCCATCGAACCCAACATCACACTCAACTTCCACCAACTCAAGCATAAATTCATCCAAAGACAAATTCTTATACATACCCCCACACAAACAACAAAACAAAAACAAAAGAACTGTAGACCAGATTATTGTTGTTGAAAGAAGATCAAAGGGGCTTTGAATCTTATATGGGGACAAATATACCTACAAACACAATTGTTTGTTTTGATTGTAGAGGTTGTTGTAGAGGAGAAGGATGCCGAAGGAACCATAGAAGCAGGGACTGACAATCAAAACTAAAAATTTGTAGAAATAGATGGTGAGAACATAGAGGAAGTTCATGTCTCGTTGAATGCTATCTAAGGAGAAATCGATAATCACACAATGAGGGTGATGAGTTTTATCAAGAGACAACTAGTTCATTTCCTTATAGATACAATAGTATGCATAATTTTTTGAGTGCTAAGCTAATGAAAGCGTTGGGTCTGAAAAATCAGGTGGCTAAGAGATGCAAGGTCACAGTTGCTAATGAGGAGATAGCGGACGTTACCGCTTGCTGCGAGAACCTAAAGTGCACATATGACAATGTTGTATTTCATCGAATTTCCTCATACTTCCGTTCGCTAATCACCGTGCCATGTTGGGTGTGCATTAGTTGAGATTATTGCATTCTATAGAGTGGGATTGTCAAAAGCTTTCTATGAAATTCGTACACATGGAAAAAGAGTACATTTCTAGGAAACAGTGGGTGAATTGGAGTCGTTGGGTGTTGCCCTTATGGGTACACAAGGAAACTATGACCTTTCTGGTTAACCCTCATGGCTAACTTCTTTCTAAACCATCATACTGGTTGAAACATCGACTAACCAAAGTCGGATTGGAAGTATGTATCACTATGTAGGAAGTTCCAGTCATTGGAGACTTACACCCTTTCAGCTCCTGTCCTTCGGCTACACGGGACTTACTGTTCATGCCTCTTGGGAACCCTACTTCACTCACATACTCTTACTCTTTATTCCCCGTTAATGCTTCTGACTCAAGGCAGTGGAATAATTTAGAAGCAATAATTCTAGACTGTCATAGACTTTCTGATACTCAAGATTCTTATATAAGGCGAGTGTAAAGCATACTCGTCCTACATCTTAGGCACTAAGGCAAAACATATGATTCAAGGTTTTTGAAGTGTTTAAGAAAGAGAAAGAAGTTTGAAGATATAAAGTTTCTTCATTTTCCAATATGATCACACATACAAGTAACTCTAAATAGTCGACCTTGATTACAAATGAAACTAAACCCTGCTTATATAGGCAAAGTCAGGGGTAGAAATGTAAATTTACCTAGAGACAGAATAATTACACTTTGTCAAAAGTAAAGGACTATTTCACCTAACCTTATCACAAAGGAATCTACTTTAATCAAAAGTCCTAAAGCAAACAGTGCTTAGGTACAAAAGTCTAAAAAGACATAGTACAAAAGACTAAAGGTGAAAAAGAAGATGATAAGATGGCATTTTCAACAGTTTGTTGATGGTGATGTACGTCCACTTTTTATCATTTCGATTGTCTCGAAAGGTGTGCTTACTTTACAAGTGTCAAGTAAGGTCTTATCTTGTCTCACACAATAATTGATCCAAAGAGTCCAAGAAATTATCGATGGTGAATAGGAGATTGCCAACTTTGGAGATTAGATGGAGAGTCTGGATCACTTGAGTCATTAGTGTCAGCATGATGAGATATTTTCCTTTTACTGTGACTGATTTCTGCAATGCGTAGCTCATGTAGGAATT
>JANVCQ010000230.1:6758075-6773341 GCA_025531925.1 Erythroxylum plowmanianum
TATCATTTCAAAATCTTGAATTTCCCTTTTCTTTGCACATGAAAATAAAACCACCAAATCCTCATTTAATCTCATTTGATAATTCAAATTTTCCAAGAAAAGTTCGGGGTCCAACACTGGACACTTGAATAGCTGGTGATTGACAAATCAGAAAAAGTTTCAAAGATTTTTCAACAGAAAAGCAAACAAGGTATGATTTCTAAATCGATTTATGTTTTATTCAAGTTTATTCAATTATCGGTTTAAAATGTTCAATCATATTTCAAATTCTTTAATTTTATTAAATCTTTGCCAAATTTATGACTATCTAATACCGGTTGAACCTTTTAAACCTTAAGTATCTTGTTTTACTAGTTTAATTTCTGATATTTGATCAAATGTGAAGAAATATGCTATTTAATTTGTTTGACGAAGTCCTAAATACTAAAAATAAAACTCCTAATACGCTCGCAATTGACATGTTAACGAGTTCTATAGCGTTGAATATGACTTTCTCATGACTTAGTTCACTAATTAAATGATCTTTAGAAATACACTTGACCTAGGCTTTTTTCCATTATGATTTGAGCTCTCAAACTTTCAAGGATTTTATTAGTAGTAATAATTTCAAGGTTTCAAATATTTATTTTTTCATCGTTATAAGGAAAAAGACACAATTTTTGGATCTACCATTGAATTATTAATTACTTATTTTGTGATGCTAATGATGATGGTGATGATGGGATTGACGAGATGTTAGACGATTATAGGAATTATATGGAGACTATGAATGAAACAAGTACACCTAACATAATTGGTATTATTACAGAAGATGATTTTGGGAAGTTATTGAAAATTGCTCAAGAAGAATTATATCATGGGTGCCCAAATTTCTCACAACTATCTTTTGTAGTCAAATTGTTGCATTTGAAAGTCTATAATAAGTGGAGTAACAAGTCTTTTGACATGTTAATTAACTTACTGAACAATGCACTACCTATTGGACACAAATTGCTACAACTTACTATGATGCAAAGAAAATGATAAGGAACCTCGGATTAGGATATATTTCAATTCATGCATGTAAGTATGATTGTGTTCTATTTTGGAAGGAAAGTAAAGATGTTCAGGAATGTTCAATTTGTGGTACATCAAGGTGGCAAGCGGATGATAGGAAAGGGAAAAAGATGCCAAATAAAATCCTTTGATACTTTCCTATTAAACTATAACTACAAAGACTTTTTATGTCAAAAAATAGCCATGAATATGAGGTGGTATAAAGAGAAACGCATTGATGATAACATTATGTGTCATCCAGCAGACTCAATGGCATGGAAAGAATTTGATAGAAAGTTTCCATGGTTTGCACAGGATTGTCATAATGTTCGACTTGGATTGGCCTCATATTGATTTAATCATTTGTAATATGAGTACTTCATACAACATGTGGCCGATTATTATAATGCTATACAATTTACCTCCATGGAAGTGAATGAAGGAGCCTTTTATGTTATTGTCTTTGCTTATTCTAAGACCTACTGCTCTTGGTATGGATATTGATGTATACGTGCAACCATTAAGTGATTACTTAAACGATCTATTAGAATTTGGATCACAAACTTTTGATGTCGTTCAAGGTGAAACATTTATAATGCATGCTGCTGTTTTGTGGACTATAAATGATTTCCCAGCTTATGGGAATTTGTCTGGGTGGAGTAGTAAAGGGTATATGACTTGTTCTGTGTGTAACCATTAAACTTATTCAATGTGGCTACGAAGTAAAATATGTTATACAGGTCATCGTTGTTATTTTAAATATAGGCATAGATGGCAAAGAAGTAAATTGTTTAATGGCACAGTAGAATTGGGTGAAGCTGTGTTGCAGTTGTCTGGTGATAATATTATTTACCAGTTATCACATTTGGGTGACATTACACCTAGCAAACACCCAAGTAATAGAAAGTGAAAGAGAAATGATGTTGAACTCAATTGGACTAAAAAAACATAATTTTCAATTTGGCGTATTAGAAGGAATTACTATTGAGGCATAATCATGATGTGATACATATTGAGAAAAATATTTGTGACAATGTTTTAGGAACTGTGATAGGAATAAATGGAAAATGGAAAGACACAATTAAGGACTTGACTTAGAAGACATGAATATTAGAAAAGACTTGCATTTGAAAAGAAGAGATGATGAGTCATACATTATCCCCCTACTTATTACAACACGTCAAAAAAGGAGAAACGATCTTTTTGTCAGTTTCTTCAATCAGTGAAGTTTCCTTGTGGGTATGTATCAAATATGGGTCATTGTGTGAATGTTAAAGAGGGAAAACTATCAGGGTTGAAAATCCATAATTGTCATATACTTTTGCGACGATTACTTCGTGTTGGAATACATGGGTGTTTGCCGAAAAATGCATCTGTAACTTTGTGAGAGTTTTTTAAGCAATTATGTTGCAAGACACTTAAAGTTGAAGAGCTTGACAAAATGAAAAAAGACAAAGCTTTGATTATATGTAAGCTTGAACTAGTATTCTCCCTATTGTTTTTTTGATGTAATAGTTCATTTGACAATTCACTTATCATATGAAGCAAAACTCTATAGACCGCTTCAATTTCGATGGATGCTCCTGATTGAAAGGTAATTCATATTAACTTTTACTTTTTTAAAAGTTAGTTTTTTGTTGTCAATTCCTAATATTTTATATTTTGTTCAAGTTTTCATGCTCTCTTAAGCGTTATATATGTAATAGAGCTTGACCTGAACGGTTTATTACAGAGGCTTATATAGCAAATGAATGCTTGACATTTTGTTTAATGTACTTAAGTGATTTGGAGATAAGATTTAGTAGACCAGAACATAACTTTGATTTTGATGAAGAGAGTGGGTTGTCAATTTTCTCCCAAAAATTAAGGCCCCTTAGTGTGAGTAAATATGTAGAGTTAACTAAAGACGAATTCCAAATCGCCAATTGAAATATTTTGAACAATTATGAGAAAGTCAATATATATGGAGTATATATATTACTTTTGATTCAAACAATCATAATCTAATACTTGTCATTAAATCTCATTTCCTTATTGTCATTTACTTTTTTAAATAAAGAGCACAAAGAGTCCACTCACAGCAAAGGGATTATTAATGTTAAAGAAAGACATAAGCTAAAGTTTGTATCATGGTTTAGAAATCGAGTAAGTTATATATTGATTACATATTATGAACATATGAAAATTTCTATGTCAGAATAACTTATAATTTCATTTTGTCATATGGATGATACGGTTACATAATCGTAATGTGCAAGAAGCGACAACAACACTATATAGTTTGGCATGTAGGCCTCATATTTTTGGGAAAAATATATAGGTTACATTGTTAATAGGGGTGAGATTTCACATACAAGATCAAGATAATCGATTTAGAAGCCAAAATTATGGGGTTGTTATTGAGGGATGTTATGACAATGATTTTATTGACTTCTACGGTGTCATCTATAAAATAATAGAGTTACACTACATCAAGGATAAGAATGTTGTTCTTTTTAAGTACAAATGGTTTAATCTTACTGACATAAAAGTGAACGGGAATATTACTAGCATCAATGTTAGTAAGACATTGTATGATAATGATTCTTTTGTCCTTGCAAATCAAGTGAAGCAAGTTTTCTACCTCAACAATTTGTATTGGGTAGCAATTGGAAGGTTGTTCAAAAGTTTCAACACAGAAATGTCTTCGATTTTAGTGAAAGGGATAATGGTCAACCTAATGAGGATGCAGATGAAGTATATCAAGAGATTGGATTGGAGTTTAATAATGAAGCCATTCAAACAGAAGATACAGATATATTATCATATCATAAGAGAGACGTTGATCCCAACATAGTACAACTGAATGAAATCCAAGCCAATCTTCTCTTACAAACATATGAAGACTATACTTAGGATGAATTAAATGACAATGATGATACTTTGGTCGAATAAATTAATGATTAAGAATCCATTGATAATGTAATTAATGATGATGATTTTCAAAATCTTGATCGTGATGTTTTAATGTAAATAAATTGTTTATATTGTTTGAAATGTTATGTTCATATTTAAGTTATGTTGTTGATGTTTTACTTATGTTTATTCGGCATGAATCAATGCATATTGTTGATGATTTAGTTATGTTTATGAGAAATGTTGGTGTTTAATTTATGTTTATGCCAAATGTTTAGTTTTGACTTATGTTTGACTTATCTTCATGTGGAATGTTGATGTTTGAGTAAAGATTATATGTTATGTTGATATTTCATTATGGATATTCAGTATAATGGGACCTAGTTGAAACAAAGAAAACAGGGTGGCAACTACCGAAGATGTTCCTCCTACACAGCAACTAAATCAATTCGACCCTATTGATCAACAACCACCGATTTCATCCTCCAATGAAAGTAGTTAGCAACAACCTATATCTACCTCAACTAGTACTGAGGGATCTTCAAGTCTGTTATTGTTAACCACCTAAATTTACAGTTATGCTCAAATATATATTTACATGTTTAATGTATTTTTTCTTATCGTTATTCTTTTGTTGTCAGGTTTCAACACCGTCATAAGAAAAAAAGGTAGAGATATCATGAGTTGCAACGCATGAATGTTGCATTGAACATTAAGTTGTCTGTGCATATTAACCCCACACAACGTCGTCCTATTGATAAGATCCAATCAGCAAAATTGTTCAGTGAGTTGGGAGTCGTTGTCAGGAATGAATTTTCTTGCCTTCGACATGCCAAGTAATTGAAGGAAGACAATTTACTACATAATGCTTTGGACAAAATTTCGATAATTTTTCAATTCATTTTATTATATGCAATATGATTTTAATTATTTAAAGAGTAAGTTAACTTATACGTGTTGTTCACAGAAGAAACCCAATATCGTCGATATCGAGAACCCTGAAGTTTGAAGCTATATTAGTTCACTGTTGAAACAAAGGGCAAAGGATCATCGTTATTGACTTCATAAATACCACAATTCTTTTACACCGAATGAGGAGGCAAGGAGACATGTTCTAGAATGGGAGACCCCAGAAAATTGGAGTGAAATGTGTAATTATTAGGCCTCTACGAAGGTTAAGATTTGTCTTCTTTCTCTTTGCATTTCCTTCCATTAATTTTGTTTTTGCATTTAATGACTATTTTTTCTCTTTATTTAGGAAAAGTGTGAGAAAGATAAGGTTAATAGAGCAAAAATGAAAACTCCTCACAACACTAACTCCAAATTATTTGTTATCGTACGACAAGAATTTGTAGGTATAATGTTTAGAAGTTATTATTCTATTAGTTAATACAATATAATCTATTGCATTTCAATTTTTTTTAATTCATATAACATAGTCAGACTCAACTGTATGGAGAAGAGTGTGATAAGATCATACTCTACACGTTGACATATTACAAGGAAGGTGAAGGCTGGACGTTTGAAGAGGCACAAATTAATTATGTAAGTACAAAAAATTTAATTTAAGTTTATTTATTTATGTAATACTAAGTAATAATATTTGAATTACATCTCAATTTTGTGTTTAAAATTGTAGGACAAGATGCAAGAGTTGTTGCAAAGATCATTGGCTAACGGGAATGAGCCTAATGTGGATAACATTTGCAACAATGTCCTTGATATAAGATCAAGGTATATCAAAGGCCTTGGGCATGACCCTAAGCCAATTGGTTCTTCATCATCACGATTAGCATATGTAACGACGCTTCAAAAGGAGAACTGATCACTTAAGACTCAGTTATAATGTAATGAAGAAAAATTAGATCATACTCAAGAAAAATTATAACGTAATGAGCAAAAACTACATTGTACTAAAAGAGAATTGACCAGATTTAAAAAGATGGTCAAATGAATAATTAGGTCGCAGTATGTCAGTAGTAGTGACGATGATGAGTCCTTGTTTGTTATAATAATATAATATATAGTTACTTTGGAGGGTTGGAATAAAATCTTGAGTAGGCAACTTGTCTCGAAACATATTGGTCACTTTTGCTACGTGCATGCCGGTTTTGTTGATTACGAAAATGAATGAATGAATGTGACCCTTATTTCACTAAAGTTTTAGAAGTTTAGAGAGGCCGGCCTCAAGCTGTCGAGATTTGGAATTTTCCATGAAGTATGATTAAAAATCTAAGTGGTTGGTCATAAAAATTTTAAATTATCTAACTTTTAAACTTGATTGTTAATTTTGCGATTTGATTTATTTTAATAAAGTTTAATTAATTTATTAATTTTAATTGTTTATGTCAAAACATAAAGGATTAATAGTTAGATTTTAATTTATATCGCATTGAAAGTTTTTTAAAATATATTTTAAATTAAAAATATAATATTCAAAGCTAAATTTAAATCAAATAGAACATTGTCACTCGTTTCTTTCTACTTCGTAGTAGTTTTTACTAGTTAACATTTATAAATCGTGTATCAATTGCCACTGCAATCATCCCATATATTTAACTGCCCCAATAATTAATCTGGCAGTCCTCTGGCACAGCTTGAACTTGGGAAGAACAGGGGAGTTTGTCATGTTTTGCATATATAGTTCATACTGATGAGTTCTTTCCCCTTTATCCAATAAAAGGTATAACTAAGCACTTGGGTAATAGTGCGATGAGTAAGTAATATACTAATCAATCCTTAGAACCAAGTCTGCATGTAATGTAGGTGAATTGCTTATGACCTTTTAAGCATGCATGATATAACACCTTTTTTGCTTTTAATCTCATACGTTTCTTGCACTTAATTTCAGAGTAACTACATATTAAGGAGAAAATACGAATCACCGTGCCAGCAGGGGATGGAATGGCCATATCTTGGTTTTGTCGCAGGACACATGGAGAGAGTTGACGGATAAATGGGAGAATGGGGATATTTTCGTTAATTACGACAATAAGACGACAAATTCCATTGCCAACTGTCTTCGGACCAATGTTTTTTCTAGAAAAAAAAAGTTCGCATCAATGTTAGAAAACGACTCTTCTGACTTAAATGAGGTCACAGGTTCGAAACGTCCTCATGTATGCAGCCGTTTAAAATTTGAGGCAGAGCTTTGCCTCCCGCAAGGGACCTACTCGGCTCAAACGGGGATTAATCTGGATGTGGATGGCTTAAAGGTGTCTTCCCATAGTTAGGACCTTCCTAGGATACCTCGTGGGCAACAAAAAAAAGAAAACGGTTCATATCTAATATTAATTAGATCTTTTAAATATTAAATATTTTATTTTATTAGTTTAACTTTTGATATAATTTTTAAAATATTGATAATAATAAGAATATACGACGAATGGGAATGAGCTGTACGTGTGAACAAAGATTTTGAGGAGAGGACTTGTGTAGTTTAGATGAGGGTTGGGCCGAAACCATCCATGATCTCATTTATGACATCGCATTTTCTGGTTTAGTAGGAAAACAGAAACAAACTAATTGCTATTTTTTCAAAAAGGAACAGAAAACAAAACACACAACCTTAATAACATTACGCACCTTCTGTCTTAAGACGCCCACAAGCTCCTCTCTTTCTGTATCTCTATCTATCTCTCTCTCTCTCTACCCGTCAATTTTTGTGGAGAATTATCTTTGTAATTATTAGAATTATATTTGTAATTAATATATATTTTCCTTATAAGCTTTAGCACCTGATTGGTTCAGCTTTTGGAGGCTCCAAAAGTATCTTTTTCTACTGCAAAAATTATTTTAAGAAAAAAATGAGTGTTTGTCTGGAAACTTCAGAAGTACTTTTGAAGTAGAAATAGTCTTTTTAAAAGCCAAAATACAACTTTTTCGGGTAGATTAATTCACGTCACTTACGTATATATCAAAATTTAGAACGTCTCTTCCGTTTCTTTGTCTTTCTTCTGTTCACTCACACACTGACTCATTTTCTCTAATCATTCACAACTCATCTTCTCAAGACATCCACGATCAGCTCACAAGTTAGTTCAAATGTTATATTCCTTTATATCTTTTGCGTCACTGTGTTGGGTCTGCGCTTACGCAGACGTTCGTCTTCGTTAAACGCAGACGTCGAAATGTCTGCTTTTAACGCAGACCACGACGTCTGCGTTACATATTGTTTAGTATACTTTAAATATTATTTAACATAAATAATTTTATTATAAAATAAAATATAGTTAAAATTAATAAAAGTGTTTTTTATTTTTATGTTGCCAAATAGTCTACTGTATGAAATTCTTTTTAAAAAACTGTTTTTTAATTGACAGCCAAACAGTCAACTGGCTTTTTAGAAAATTTATTCTCAGAAAAGCTCTACTGACAAAAGTTCTAATGACAAAAGCTCAACCAAACAGGCACTTAGTCAACTTTCCACTGATTGTGGATCACCGTATTTCAGCATTAGAATTAGGAATAATTTATTTCACTCTTTGTATATAAGAAGCACGCTCTATACATGGAAGACAATAGAAAGCCTACCTTTGGCACATTCTTCGAAAAGGTCTATCACTTTTTGTCTCCTTTTTAAGTTGGTACCAAAGCCACTCAATCTCTTCAACAATGATGACAGAGCCTCAGACAGTCACAAACAAATCTTATTTCAAAGCCTCAAACTCCAGCTGTAATCTCATCGTCGATTCATCAAGCCCATACTTCATTCAACATTCTGACTATCCCAGCCACATTCTTGCACCCATCAAATTGAACGGAGCCAACTATCCTTCATAGAGCAGGTCAATGATTCATGCCCTCACAGCAAAAAACAAGATTGGTTTTATCAACAGGTCAATCCAGCCGCCTTCAGAAATGGAACAACCGATAGTCCATTCACGTCAAAGAGTCATTCAGTGAACCCCGAACTTACTCAAAGAGTCATTCACGTCAAAACAGCGTATCAAGTATGGGAAGATTTCAAAGATCAGTTTTTACAAAAAAAAAATGCACCAGCAATATATCAAATCCAATAATCATTAGCCTCTCTATCACAAGGCACAATAATAGTCTCTGGATATTATACTGAACTCAAAAATCTTTGGGATGAGTTAGAGACATATCGGACTCTTCCCACTTGCAATCAAATGAAAGCACATAATGAATAGAAGGAAAAAGACCAATTGATGCAATTCCTCATGGGACTCAATGACACCTATAACATTGTTCGTACCAATATTCTTATGATGTCACCTCTTCCTAATGTTTGTCAAGCATACTCTCTTGTGATTCAAGAGGAAACTTAGCGACAAATGATGTCAGAATCAACAGAGAATTTCTCCATTGCTACAGCAGTTCATAGTCACCCCAGCAACGTCTCCAATAAAAACAAAGATAAGCATTATGATCATTGCAACAGAGAAGGCCACACAATTAACAATTGCATAACTCTAAAATTTCACTTCAAATTTTGTGATAGAAAGGGACATACAGAAGATAGATGTAGGTTCAAAAATGGCACATGGAATTCTAACAATACTGGAACTCAAGGTTACAAACAAAATCAGTGGATCAAATTCCCATCCTACAATTAATGCAGTGAATTCTTCTCGTGATAACATTACACAAGACAATAATGCATCATTATCTAATCCCTCACATGAGGTTTCCATAGAGCAACTTCAACAAATTGCTCGGGCATTATCAATGATGAACACAACTAGTAATCATGATGCTTATGCAAACGTTGCAGGTCTGTATCCTTTTTCTAATGCCTCAATTAATTCTGTATTCACAAATTCTTGGATCTTGGACAGTGGGGCCACTGATCACATCATTTTTTATTCCAAACATTTCACAAAAATTGAATCATCAACAATATCCCATATTAATTTACCTACTGGGTCATCAGCATCAATAACTTCCACTAGGACTGTAACTTTTAACCCAAACATCACCTTAAACAATGTTCTATGTGTTCCTTATTTTAGATTAAATTTGATGTCTATTAGCAAAGTGACTTCTTCCCTAAATTGTTGTGCCATTCTGTTTCCTAACTTTTGTATCTTGCACGACTTGGCTACGGGGAAGATGATTGGCTCGGGTAAACAACATGGTGGTCTTTATTACATGTCACCTCTCCAACAAACACCAATCTCTCATCAAGTTTCTCAACCCTCTGATCTGTGGCATATGCGTCTTGGACATCCTTCACTATCCTGCCTTAAGTTAGTTTCCCCATTGTTGCCCCCTCATAATATTACTTTTGACAATAATTATAGTGTTTGTTCTATGGCTAAACAAACTAGACTTCCATTTCCTTCAAGTTTTATATCAACTTGCACTCCATTTGAATTATTACACTGTGATGTTTGGGGCAACATAGAGTTCCTACACACATAGGAGCTCGTTTCTTTCTTATAATTGTGGATGATTTTATAAGATGCACATGGATATTTCTTATGCAACATAAATCTAAAACTTATAAGCTTTTACAATCATTCATTACATTTGCTCAAACTCAATTTCATGCTGTGATTAAAATCATCCAAGTTGATAATGGTTCTGAATTTTTTCCCATAACAAAATTTCTTACAGTCTCAAGGAATTGAATATCAACACACTTATATCTACACTCCACAACAAAATGGGTTGATTGAATGTAAACATCCTCATATACTTGTTGTTGCAAGAGCATTGCTTTTTCAATCCCATTTACTTCATGATTTTTGGGGAGAATGCATTTTAACTACTATCTACTTAATTAACAGCATCCCATCACCTCTTCTTTTTATAAATCACCTTTTGAGATGTTATACAATCGTCCCCCATCCCTCAATCACTTGAGAGTTTCTGGGTGTTTATGCTTTGCTACAATTGTTCATCCCCTCAAAAATTTTGATCCTCGAGCTAAATCTTACATTTTTGTCAGTTATCCTACTAATCAAAAAGGCTACAAGCTTTATGATTTGGACACTAAATCTTTTTTTGTTAGTCGTGATGTCAAATTTTGTGAAACTATTTTTCCTTTTGCCTCTACTTCCCTAACTCCCACTCCTAAGCCATCACCTTTCTTCCTTGACATGGATGACCATTGGCAATCTAGAATACCCAATCCAACCAACACTACCACAGAGATTATACCCTCTTCTCCTAACACCAATACACCTAATTCACCTATTCCACGTCCTTTACCTCCACTCGAAAGTCCTTCCCCTTCCTCTACACCACCTGCCCTTCCACTAACTAGACAATCCCTTCGCCCTAAACAGCCCCCAACATGGCATAAAGACTACATTTTGTCTACCCACGCCAAGCAGCCTTCGTCGATGTCAAGCTCTCAATCAGGTACTTGGTATCCTCTTTCTCGATTTCTTTCATATTCTCGTCTATCTTCTACCCATTGCACCTTTTTAGCTAACATTACAAATCATAAGAACCCAACTCTTATGTTGAAGCTATCCTTGATCCACATTGGCAAGAAGCTATGAATACATAATTGCAAGCATTACAGAATAACAACACTTAGAGCATGGTTCCTCTTCCTGTTGGTCACAAGCCCATTGGTTGTAAATGGGTATACAAAATCAAGTATCTGTCTGATGGCACCATTGAACGTTATAAAGCTCGCCTTGTTGCTAAAGGCTACATCCAAGTTGAAGGCATCGATTACAAGGAAACATTCTCACCTACAGCCAAACTCACTACTCTTCACTGCCTCTTAACTGTTGCTGCTGCTCGTGTAACACCCCATTCCCAACTGACATGTGTGTGTGTGTCCATCGGATACACGTGTATATGCCTGTCAAAAAATGACATGTTAACTATCCCATCTTCACTATACATAACATGGCATCACACACTAAACCATCAATCACACATTTTCTAAACCCAAAATGTTATCACATTAAATCAAAATCCATAATTTACATTGTTTTATACAACACAATACCATCCATGTTTTACAACATTATCCTATTGAGCTTAAACAACTCAGTACACATCAAATACAATAAACATGAAAGAAATAGCTAAGTTCTCAATCTCAACTGGCTGAACTTTGAGCCAAATTTGACTGTAACAGTTGTATAAAATATGCTTCTATGGAGTCTTAGAAGCTAGGTTGTCTCACTCTCGAACCTGAAAAGCAATGATGCAATTTTGATGAGTTTTGTTAACTCAGTAGAGTAACTATCCTCGATGGTTCACACATGTGATAAAACAAGATCAATTATAGCACGTAATCATACAGTTCAACTCCACTTGACAATTATCAAATACTATCACAGATAAATCATTTCTCAGTTACACAGTTCAATCATATAACAACATTCACATAAATTTTCAAATCATCCAATGAATTCAAACTATATGTGGATGGGACATGTATGAGACTCACATTCATTTTTATTTTGTTATGACTGTGTGCTTTACAATTTTTTGAATTATTCGGCTCAGCCAGCCAGTCAGTTACTCATTTATCACAATGAGCCATAGGCTCGATCCACAAATGCGGGAGCTTAAAGCTCTTATCAGTAACAGTATCAGTAGCAACATCAGTCACAACTCCTTTATATTACATGCAATGGAATGAAGTGCATGCCACAATTTAGTCATCAAATTCAATTACTTTCATTTGCATGTAATATAATAGTATATCAGTCACAGTATCAATTACAGTAACAGTCACAGTGACGATATTCATCGGACTAGGTCTGGCATTCAACCTTTCAGTTAAGAATCAGAAAATCATTTAGGCAGACGCATTTACATTCAATCAGCACTTCCAATATCATTCTCATGCATCAAAATGCCTCGGACAAATATTGTCCGAAATCCAATACACAATCAACAAAATTCAATACAGTTCAATAAGATCATAATACAATTCAATAATGTACAAAACAATAGGTGAGATCATCTTAGGTTACTCACAGTATGCTCTAAACAGTTATTGCCTTGAAGTCCTGGCAATGTCGGATGTTGTCGTTCAATGCATTCCTCTAAACAGACAATACATTCACATATCACAATATTGTACAATAATGTATTCATTAATGCACATTCATGTATACTGAATATGTACAATGCATGTTCATGACAATTCTGGGTTTCTTATCATCAGTCTAGTCACAATAATCATTCGGATATCCACATTCAATTTATTAACTCAGATTTGTTTAAAGGCATACTTTCGGGTTCATTTTGCACAATTATTTTCATCAGGAAAGTCATGGAATTTCGTAACACTTCCTCATATAAAATTATTCTCCTATGTCTTAAGTCTCTATTGATACCAAGATCATTCAATTTGGTTCATTATTCTATGAGTTATGCTCAAAATATCACAGACTGTACACATTTGAAATTTTGACTAATGCATGATTATGCATTAAAGTTGGACAACCCCTATCTCTCGATTCCCATATCCAAAAATTACAACCTTTGTGCCAATTTAAAGCTAAGAGAATAAGCTACAACTTTGGTGAAGACACCTCAGTCTAATTCGGCCTACATCAATACAGTTTATTCAATAATCACAGGATATGATTTCTGTCCCTGGTAGTGCTACAGCCTAAGCTAAGACTCAATTACATGCCAATTTTGAAAGTCTTAGAGATAAAATTAAAATTCTACTTCTTCAAGAAAGTTGTAGAAATATTCTCTAGTTTAATCTTAATCAAGAATCAACTCATTTAGAAATCTACAGATCAAGTTATAATCAGAATATCTAAACATGTTCACAAAAATTCTTCAGTTCATAATATTCCAGCAGACTTTCACACTTTCATCCTATCAATCACTTTCAAATCAATTAAGATAGCTCTAAATTTTTATGGAGAGAAAGAAAAATGTCTTAGGAGCCCATTGGTTTAAGTTTCAAGGCATTTGGAGTTCGGATGAAAAAGTTATAGCTAAAAGACTTAGAGCTGTTCAATGAAATACTCTAATTCATAATCTATACATGGAACCACCACCTTTTCTCTCTCTAAAACTCAAACCTTCATCTTCTTCACCGAACTGCACTTCTTCTCTTCTTCTTTAATGAAAACTGCAATTTTTCTTCACTCTTCTTCCTCTCTTCCACTAAGCCCATCATCTCTAATTTATACTCTCACATTATCTCTTCATTTCAGCTCCCATTACAATTCAACTTACAATCAAAACCTCTCAAAATTTAAGATCACACACAACATCACAACCACATTTCACATACGATTTTCCTACAACATTTCTACACTTGTTTCATTTTCTGCATTTTTTTTACATAGAAAGTCTAGTTTCTACAGTTGCCTACTCTCAAACAACTCAAATTTCAAAAGTAAACACAAACATCAAAACAAAGCTCATATGTGGGCAACATCATTTTTCTACTCTCTCTCTCTCTCTCTATTGTTTTTTTTTTTTCAACTTTCTGCAATTTTCCATTTCTTATTCCTTCCCTCCTCAATCCACGTTTTCTATCATCTTACTCCTTAAAACACAACACCTTATTATGCTCTATGTTTTCTTTAACTCTAACTTCACATAAATCCATCACCTCACTACCCAGACATTTACACATATATATAATAAGAACAGAGCATGTTTAACTGCATATATGTTTCTTCTTGTATTTTAATATCCAACAATAACCTCATCCAAATCGTCATTTCATATGATTAAATTCATCTAAATCCATTTCTACTAATACCCAACCAATTCATACACGTACAGAGCAAGATAACCTTCTGCGTATTTCTCAGTGTAAAACAAAGTATATTCTTATACATCAACTTTCATGATTTTCTGCATCATTTTCATACATACTCATATAGAACCCAACGTATTCTTTAGCAAAATTCATCCACTATTCATATAACTCATCACTATCACCGAATTCCTCCTTACACAATTCATGCATATATTCACTGCTAAACCGTAAAACATCATCCAATCCACATAACTTAAAACCTTAAAACTTCACTTACTTGATTTAACAAACTGTTGGCTGTGTTGGTGGATCACGTGTACAGGACAAATGGCAGTCAACTCTCTATCAACAAACTAACAACCTTTAGTTTCAGAATCAATAACCAAATTTCCACAGCACAACTCGATGTTTTCAAATTATTTTTGTCTAACAAAACCTTCAGTATGAAGGAACAACAACAGAGGAACCGAGATTCTTCACTACGTCACTGTTGCTTGTTTAATACGTATTGCTATATAATTGTAGCGCCCCCTTACCGCAGGGTACACACCGGGACACCCGCAGGTTATTCCGTTATATATCCTCCGATAAGGGTGAGCTACAAATAATCACTACAAACACTCCACTTGGCATCATAATAAAACATTAATATAAAAAT
>JANVCQ010000230.1:6773441-6790130 GCA_025531925.1 Erythroxylum plowmanianum
AAGTGATTTCACCTGTCTCATAATCATTCGATCTATGGATGAAAAGCATGTGATTAGTAATAATTCGCATGCAATCATCACAAAAACAAAAAATGTCATATATTTTGAATTCCAATTAAGCATCTGTGATCGTGTCATATCTTCCCAATCAATCATATTATACGCACTTTAAGTGGCATCAACTCTTTTTCAATGTTATCAGAAATAGAAAAATTTAAAGATTCTCATAAAAATTAAATAAATTTTAAAAATTTAAAATATAATTAAAAATTGTCATTATTTATTAAACAATTTAAATTTAATTAAAAATTATTAAATAAAAATTAGTTGATTTATTTTATTTTATAATAATTTATTAATTTATAAAAATTAATTAATTAATTAATTAACTAATCATTTTTTATAACAAGACTTGTTAAAATAAATTAAATCAAATATTTAAAAACTTAACTGACGATTGAACCAGTCAAAACTAATTGAATTTTTTAAACATTGATCCAAATAGTTATTGAAAGTTCTCTAAAAATCTTCAAAGAATGTGTTCTCTTCAACATTATCCAGTATTTAGAATGTAAATTATATAAGCTCCTTAGCTTCTTAAGTTTTTAATTTTTTAATTTTGTATACCCACTTAAACAATTTATTTAATACATATAATTTATAATTTTTATGTATTATCTGATTATTTCGAATAAGACTAACAATTTTCCCTGTAAAAGTGTACCAAAACATTTTCAGTTACTTGATTCTTCCAAAAAGCTTTGTAATCTGAGAATGATCATTTTCAATTACTTTTTTTATTAATTATTTAAATAGTGATTACTAACTCGAAAAGTGTTTCAGCAGATTTCGATGGGCTTGCAAACACAAACTTGCCTTTTGTTCTCTGGGTCATGAAGGGACTTATCATAGTATAGAATGCAATATACCACCAAGGAACATTAATAAACACCTATAAGCAAGTACAATAATCCAACACAAATTTTGTAATAGTTGCCTGCAAAAATCTATTCCAAGTGACACGCAAAACACAATAATGGAAATAATCTCCCGTAGTATTCGCTATAAGAAAAATGTCGCTTGGCGATGAAAATTATCGACGGAAAACATTTGGATTATGTTGGTAATATAAATTAGCGATAGAATAAATCGATGGACAATGGCGTCGTTAAAATGACTATAGGTAAATTTACCGACGGATGGCTGTGATCGTCAGTAAATTTACCTACGAAATTTTCCTTTCTATCGGAATATTTGTTGATGGTATTGGTTATTCCGTCGGATTTTCAATGGTTATGATTGACCGTCGGTGAGTATACCGATGGTTTAGAAAATCCTGACGATAAAGTTGACGACGACTATCAAAATTACCGACGAAACAAAGAGTGACCGTCAGTAAATATCATACATTTTACTGATGTGATATGTTGTTCCGTCGGTGAATATAATGGATTTTACCGACGTACTTTTTTCCATCGGTAAAGTAAATTAAAAATTTTTAATAAAAAATCCCGATATTAAATTTTATTTCATGATCTTATAATTAATGCATAATTTCAACAGTGATGAATTATCTGTGCATAATATTTTGATTTGTTTATATATTTAATTTGTTTAAACAGAAAGTTGCTCGATGATATAAAGTTAAAATTATCTTACTTGATAATAAAAAGATTATAGTGTACATAATAAGTCTTTATGATTCAAAGCAAATGACTACAACAATCCTATTGTCTTGGTGACTGCGGATGCTCTAAGGTGCTACTCCTCTTGAAGGATCTTCCTGAAGTTTGTGAAGGAAGATGATGACGGAGCTAAAATGACCTAACGGCTAAATAAGATAACCAAAACAAAGCAAATAAGACAATGAATTTCAAAGCAGTACGCAAATTGATATATATTCATGCTTATACATCTTAGTTATAGCAAATGATTGTCGCCATGTCATGTAACAAAATGCGGTCATTTGCCTTTTAAAACATAAAAAAGGATGATAAAAGTCATATTTTCAATGAAGTAAAAAGGTGCAAAATTACTACGCTACAAAATATAGAAACAGATACAAATTCGATTAAAATGTATGGAAAATCATTGTTGACATTGCCAAAAATAAAAGGAAATGAATGTCATTTGAATACCTGCTAAAGCTTCTCTTCAATCTCCTTGAAAATAGAAATACTGCTCGCAAATGAGTTCCTACAACCAAGCAATAATCAATAAGATCTTAGCTAGTAAGATTACAAATCTATCCCATACAAGACCCAACTTTTATTCCATGTTATAAGTTGCAATGTGAAAAACATAAATCTTTATGATATTAATACACAAACAAAGCAGTCCAACATTAAACATTTATGAACCTATAGTTTGTGACCATCTTGAGAAACTGAAGTTTTTTAGTTACGAATACTTATTTGTGCTTTCTGTGGGAAAAAGCCAATACTAATTTGTCTCTCGTGAATTGCTATCCATGTTGTTGTTTGTTATTTATATTTTCTGTTGATCTTATATTAGATTTATTTGTCATGGTGAAAATTCTATGGTCATAAAGAATTTAGATGTACTTGGTTACTTGTTTTTAAGTGATGGAACTATTAAAAATTGTTCACAAGAAAACAATAATCTTCTCTCCATTTAGTTGCTAATCATAGGACATCGTATGCTGTCATCAAGCATCTAAGCCCATGATGTAAGTCATTGGAAACCAAGTTTAGGTCTTAACTCTTTAACTTGTGGAGTTCAATATCAACCTTTATGGCATCTCTATGCTCTAAAAGTAAAACAATAGTTTGATACCACAAATGTATCAGTTATAAAGATATGATAAAGATATGCTCTATGTTTTAATAAGTCAATTTTATGACTCATAGATTTTAGATACATGATGCTCACATTATATGACACAAAATAAGGATTGATTTATGTCATATACATTGGACAACTTTGGCATTATCTGAATGAGGAATTATAAAGCATTATCTGATGGTGTTATTAGAATAACTATGATGAAAGGGCTAATACTATGATGAAAGGAGATGGCCAAAGTATATAATGGCAAAGTATCGCTTACATTGTCAAAATCATTACCTTACTTCATATTGGCTATTGATAACTACATACACGATTAATAGATATGATAAACTAGAGTACAATCATTGCCACAATGCCACTTTAATTATATGAATGTTCACGTAGTTGGTTCATATAATTAATTAACTTCCTTTACTTTTGTTTGACACTAGTCACTTAACTTTCGGTTAAAATAAGTCAACTTTCTATAGACTATACATAGCCTTCTAATAGTTACACAAATATATTATTCTCTAATTCAACAAAACATATAGAACTTAAATAGTCACACAAATATATTTATAGTTGACAAGATACTATCATAAGCAACTAGGCCAATATACATGGCCTAGCAAAATGATAAAATTCCACGTCATATGTAGACTTAGTGAATATAATACCATTTTCATAGACTTTTTTCATATGAAGAAAGAGTAATCTTATCACCACATCAAAAACTTAGGAAATTTTCAATAGAGAGAGATATATGAGAAGTCATAGGGAACTACCAAAGCTTAATACAATGTTATGTGGCTTTAATATTGAAGAAGAAAAGTCCACCTCAAAAGATGAACATTAATGAAATGTATCTTATATTCATGAAGAATAACACCAAAGTTAAAGTAGTTGAAGAGATTTTAGAGATTTGAGTGGGAAACGAGAATAGTAACAAAATACTTTGAATTGGGACATATATGAATTGATGGCATCACACCTAAATGGTAGACTCTAAAAAAACTAATAAAAGGTATTTGTATGGTCTTCCTCAGACATGAAGGGGATAAAGCCACATATGATAACCCATAAGTTGAATATGAAACCTAAGGCCAAGCTTACGAGTTTAAAAAAAAAACAAGAAGAATTTTTATGAAAAAAGTTCAACAACAGTGCATGAGGAGGTAAATAAGCTTTAAGGTACATGTTTCATCATACAAGTAGTATACCCTAGTTAGCTAGCATGGTTATGGTAAAAAAGTGAATATTTGTGAATTTTAGAAATTTGAATAAAGTGTGCCCAAAAGATAGTTACCCATTTCAAAAAATAGACATGCTTATAATGGAACGATGATGGTTAAAGTTTTACAGACGCTTACTCTAATTATAACCAGATGTATACGCGGAAGCATGATAAAGACAAAATATCATTTATCACATTGATAGTAGTAAACCGCTGCTTACCTACTTTAGAAGAAAGCGAAGTCTATCCAAGTAGATAAGAAGAGTTTAAAAATGAAGTCTATGTCTATCCAAGTAGATAAGAAGAGTTTAAAAACGAAATCTATCTAGTTAGTTACTGCACGTTTTATGCCCTTGTTTTCATTCCTTTATTTTAGTCTAATTAGCTAGGGTATCTTTCTTATAAATACCCATAGGAATTAGTTATTAGGTAGAGGAGAATTTAAATAAAACACTTGTATCTGGGTTTAGTCCACTTACGGACTCACTTAGTGGAGAAATTCAGTGTTAAGATCCTTGCACTATTATTTCTGCCATTATTCTTCTGTTACTATTTTTCTGTTTTTTTTTTTCTGGGTTTGCTATCATTGGTATCAAAGACAAGATTAACCTTCATGGTCACTACACATTCTACATCCACAAACCCCAAAACACATACCAATATACCTGAAAAGCTATGGAGGCAGTATCACAGCAACTTTCAACCCTGGCAGCAAGGTTGGATGCAGTTGACGCCTTGGCAGCTAAAGTAGCAGCACTTAAAGACAATCGTAACAAGGGAAAAGGTCATGATTTTGGTGAAGACAACAATCGCAGTAGAAATCATTGGAAGAAAAATGATGAAGAAGGGAAACAAACATGGGGAAGTCGTGGCCATCATAAAATTCCCTACACCAAAATTGAATTCCCTAAATTCAATGGGGGAGATCCACGTAGATGGATTTTGAAGGCAGAAAAGTACTTCTATTATTATCAAACACCGGAGGAATTGAAGGTTGATGTGGCAGCTATGTATTTAGAAGGAGATGCACTTGACCTATTTGCTTAAATCAACTCAGAAAGGACAATTTTGTATTGGGATGAATTGGTGAGAGCACTACAAGAACAATACGAGCCCGCTGAATTCCAAAATCCTAATGAACACTTGTGTGGCATTCGGCAAACAAGTACTAGACAGGAATATCATCAGGAATTCGTGAAGAGATCAGCACGAGTTAAAAATTGGCTAGAACACTATCTTCTCAACATTTTTCTCAATGGGTTGAAGGAAGAGCTGAAAGCTGATGTGAAGATACACAAACCCAGGAGTGTTTACAAGGCTGTTAGCTTGGCCCTAGAGTATGAAACAAAGATGGGCCCAATTAAAACTCAGAAGAATTATTCCATCCCAGCCCAAAACAGATTTTCGGCCCACAATCAGGAGAAAACACGAAGCCCATTTGCTCAGAACTATCCACGCACACTTGTTAACACTAACATAGCGTTGTCGCACCAACCCAATCCTGTTTCCAACGCAACGCAATCTGTAGTATACCCCCAACATGCGTTTGACGTTGAGAGGCAAATTCGGAGAGATAAAGGCCTTTGTTTTAGGTGTAACGAGTGTTTTCAACCTGGTCATCACTGTAAAACACCGACACTATCCTTGTTGGAAATTACAGAGGATGATCTCGAAGCTGAATAGCCCCCAGAAGACGTTGAGGACTTCGAAAATATGGCAAGCATGGCTAAAATTTCATTGCATGCAATTCTGGGAAACAATTCTACCTCTACTCTGAAACTAAGAGGTAAAATCAAGGATAGGGATGTTCTCATCTTGGTGGATAGTGGTTCTACTCATAATTTCATCTCTCGGAGTGTGGTCAAGGAATTACAACTTCCAACTCAGGATGTGTACAGTCATTCGGAGTCCAGATTGGGAATGGGGATGTAATTCACAGCCATTCAGTTTGTAAATAGATAGAAGTTCATCTCTCTAATTTATCTATCATTGAAGATTTTTATCCCTTCTCCATAGGTGGTGCAAACTTAGTTTTGGGTATCAAATAGTTGGCATCACTAAACACTGTCCAAGCCAATTGGAATAAGATGTTCCTCATTTTTCATATTAATGGGAAGAGATACAAACTTCAGGGAGTGCAAAAATGGGGTCCTACACAAGTTTCTCTCCAAAGTATGGTAAAAGGGGATGATTGCGCAATTAAGGTGGAGACACCTCCATTAATTCAACAAGTGCTGCAACAATTTGATGTTGTTTTCAAGGAGCCTACATCATTACCTCCTTTTCGAGAATACTCTCATGCCATTCCATTTCTTCCCCATTCAACTGCCCCCAACATCTGTCCTTACCGGTGTCCTTACTATCATAAAACAGAGATAGAGAAACAGGTTGCAGAACTTCTCAAGATGGGATTCATTCATCCCAACACCAATCCATTTGCTAGTCTGGTGTCGTTGGTACCAAAAAAGGACTCAACATGGCGATTGTGCATCGACTACCGGAAGCTTAATTAGATCACTGTTCCAGATAAATATCCGATCCTTACTATTGATGAACTCCTTGATGTGTTACATGGCTCGTAGGTATTTTTAAATATTGATCTTCGCTCCGGATATCATCAAATTCGTGTATAGCCAGACGACATCCATAAAACTGCCTTTCGTACTCATAATGGCCACTATGAGTTCACTGTCATGCCATTTGGGCTTACCAATGCCCCCTCTACTTTTCAGGCAGCCATAAACGAGCTTTTTAAGCCTTATCTTTGCAAATTTGTTCTCGTTTTCTTTTATGACATCTTGGTGTATAATCAAAATTTAGAGCAGTACCAACAACACCTTCAACGGACACTCCAAGCACTTCTAGACCACTCCTACTTTGCCAAATCTAGTAAGTGTTTGTTTGGTCAACCATCAGTACACTTTCAGGGCCATGTGGTGTTTAGAGGTTATCTGTGGAGGATAACAAAATTAAAGATGTTATGGAATGGCCCCGCCCAGTCAATGTCAAGGAGTTGTGTGGCTTTTTGGGTCTTATGGGTTATTATAGGTGCTTTGTACGGAACTATGGCATCCTTGCCCATCCTCTCACTGAATTGACAAAAAAGGACGCTTTCAATTGATCTCTTAAGGCGGAGAACACCTTTCTACAATTAAAACAGGTATTAACTTCCACACCTATATTACGACTCCCTAACTTTGACAAAGTTTTTGTCGTAGAATGTGATGCCTCTCTAGATGGAGTTGGAGCAATTCTCCTGCAAGATGAACACCCCATAGAATACTTCAACAAAGGGTTGTCCTATTCCAATCATATTAAGTCTGCCTATGAAAGGGAACTCCTTCCTCTAGTGTTGGCATTACAAAAATGGAGACATTATTTATTGGGGAGGCACTTTATAGTTCGAATCGATCACCGATGTCTCAAATTCCTGCTTGACTAGCAGCTTTCTACTACAGAATAGCAACGTTTAATTATGAAGTCGCTGCCTTTTGACTTCTCCATTACTTACAAACAAGGCCGAGACAACATAGGTGCCAATGCTTTATCAAGAAAGCCTTCACATGCCACTTTCCTGGCACTAACCATGCCTATTCAGCTCAATTTTGAAGGGTTACAAACAGCCTTGGCACAAGACCCAGTCACTAGAGAACAAATTCAATTGCTTTCTACCAACCCAAAAGGCCTACCTCACTTCTCCTTGGCTGGTGGTTATCTATTATACAATAATAGACTTATTATTCCAGATGCGCCGGCACTCAAACAAACCTTGCTTGAAGAAGCTCATAATACTCATTCAGGTGATCATGGGGGATATTTGAAAACTTTGCAGCGAATTCGTTCTAATTTTTGTTGGCCATCACTCCCTAGGGATGTCAAAAGGTATGTGCAACATTGTTTGATCTGTCAACAAACTAATATCAAACTCTCTCCCCGACAAGACTTTTGCAACCATTACCAATTCCCAACAAGGTTTGGGAAGATATCTCCATGAACTTCATCATTGGGTTGCCAAAATCTAAAGGGTTTGACACAATATTAGTAGTCGTGGACAGATTGATCAAATATAACCATTTCATTCCTCTTTCTCATCCTTATATAGCCTGTACAGTAGCTGCCATCTTTTGCAAACAGATAGTTCGACACCATGGTTTAGCTTGTTCTATTGTCTCTGACCGTGACTCTATCTTCCTTAATTCCTTCTAGACAAAATTATTTAAACTTAGCAAAGCCTGCTTGCACATGAGCTCAACCTACCACCCACAAAATGATGGCCAAATCGAAGTGGTAAATCGTTGTCTAGAAGCTTATCTCTGCTGTTTCTGTCATGAACAACCTCAACAGTGGAGTAACTTTTTATGTTGGGCAAAATTTTCTTTTAACACAGGTTTTCACACCTCTACGGGTACTACCACCTTCAAAATCCTTTATGGATGAGACCCACCAGCCCTCCCCCCCTTTGTACAGGGAGAAACTCATCTTATTGATCTGGAACAGCAGCTGCAACAGAGTGATGACATGCTTAAAATCATTTAGTCTCACCTCCAAAAAGTGCAAGACTATATGAAAGCTCAAGCGAACTCTAAAAGGCGAGACCTCTGTTTTAATGTAAGTGATGTTGTTTTCTTACGCCTCCAACCATGCAAACAACATTCCTTAGCTAAGAGGAAATATGAAAAGCTGTCTCCACGATTTTTTGGGCCTTACAAAATTCTGCGAAAAGTAGGACAGGTTGCTTATGAATTGGAATTGCCTCCGACATCTCGGATTCATCCAATTTTTCATGTCTCCTTACTCTGACCAGCTCTTGGCCAACCATTGCCTACTGACCCACCTCCTCTTCCACTTTCCAATGCGTGGGAATTATTGCTGCAACCAGCCCAATTGTTAGCACATCGATGGGTTACCAAATCTTCAGGTTCTTCTTTTGAACTATTGATCTAATGGCTTAACCAACCATTGGAAGATCAAAGCTGGGAAGATTATGATCTACTCGCAGCTCAATTTCCTAATTTTCCCCTTAAGGACAAGGAGAAATTTCAGGGGGGAGCATTGATAGCAGTAAACCACTACTTACTTACTATAGAAGAAAGCAAAGTCTATCCAAGTAGATAAGAAGAGTTTTAAAACGAAGTCTATGTCTATCCAAGTAGATAAGAAGAGTTTAAAAACGAAGTCTATCTAGTTAATTACTGCACATTTTATTCCCCTGTTTTCATTCCTCTATTTTAGTCTAATTAGAGGGTATCTCTCTTATAAATACCCATAGGAATTAGTTATTAGGCAGAGGAGAATTTAAATAAAACTCTTATATCTGGGTTTAGTCCACTTACGGACTCACTTAGTAGAGAAATTCAGTGTTAAGATCCTTGTACTATTATTTCTGCCATTATTCTTCTGTTACTATTTTTCTTTTTTTCCTGGGTTTCTTATCACACATGTCATGGGATTTGCTACTACAAAATGATGTTGTTCGGACTAAAGAATGATGGAGTCACTCTTATTGGAGATTAGTGAACTCTATGTTCAATGATTATACCAATAAAACTATGGGTATTTACGTGATGAAATGATTGTCAAAATAAAGGGAGAAGGAAAACACAGAGTAAGCTTACAAGAATGCTTTGAGACATTGAAACAGTATAGAATAAAGCTCAAAAACATTTAAAGTGCATGTTCAAATTTCCTAGTGGAAAACTCTCAGGCTTCCTGATAAGTCAAAGGGGCATTGAAACCAACCTCAAAATTTCCACACTATCATTAATATGAAACTGCCATAGAGCTGGAAGGAAGCTTAGAGCCTCAAAATAAATAACAAGTTTATCTCATTTTCTATCTAAGTTTGCTGAGAGATACCTTACATTCTTTAAGACACTAAGGAAAAATCAAAGGTTCGAGTAGCGTGAAGAATTCTAGTGGGTATTTAAGGATTTAAGAAACTAAATGCAAGAGCCAACTTTCTTCATCACCATTCCCCACAACAACAAAGATCTATACTTGTATATCTTTGTCGCACCAAAGGTGCTTAATTTAGTATACAATTCAAAGAACAAACTTTTCATCAAACACTTTATATGTATCAAAAATTTATCCCAACATCACAACCAAAATCATGCTTTTCTCTTATATCATTAACATTTCTATCTTAAAGTTGTTTTCTAATCACAAATACACAAAAAAACGAAACAAATCAAAAATCCAAATATAACAATGATTCAATATACGAAAATACCACCGTGACATGCATGCATACTTCCATCAAAATATGATAATAGCCCGAGAAGAGGACGAGCAGAAGACGCAGCACGAAAATACGACAACACGAACGATGGACAAACATGAGAGGGGAGATCGCCAGAAACGTAGCAGGGAGGAAGAAGAAAGAAATAGTTAGATTTTAATTTATATCGCATTGAAAGTTTTTTAAAATATATTTTAAATTAAAAATATAATATTCAAAGTTAAATTTAAATCAAATAGAAGATTGTCACTCGTTTCTTTCTTCTTCTCCGTAGTTTTTACTAGTTAACATTTATAAATCGTGTATCAATTGCTATTGCAATCATCCCATACATTTAACTGCCCCAATAATTAATCTGGCAGTCCTCTGGTGCTTGGGATTTACGGTCACTGTTTTGCATAAACGATTCCACCATTAATGGAAGTGGGGCTTGGGAAGAAAAGGAGAGGTTGTCATGTTTTGCATATATAGTTCATACTGATGACTTCCTTCCCCTTTATCCAATAAAATGTATAATTAAGCACTTGGGTAAGTGCGATGAGTAAGTATACTAATCAATCCTTAGAACCAAGTCTGCATGTAATGTAGGTGAATTGTTTACTCGCTTATGACCTCATAAGCATGCATGTTATAACACCTTTTTTGTTGCTTTTAATCTCATACGTTCCTTGCACTTAATCTACTTGTCTTATTGATTGCGTATATGATTCAGAGCAACTACATATTAAGGAGAAAATACGAATCACCGTGCAAGCAGGTAATGGAATGGCCACGTCTGGGTTTTGACGCAGGACACATGGAGAGAGTTGACGGATAAAAGTGAGAATGGGGATAGTTTCGTTAATTACGACAATAAGACAACAAATTTCATTGCCAACTGTCTTCTGTTATAGAATTAGGTATGACAAAGAGTGTGAAACGAGACCAATGTTAGAAAACGGTTCATATCTAATCTTAATGAGATCTTTTAAATATTAAATATTTTATTTTATTAGTCTAACTTTTGATATAATTTTTAAAATATTGATAATAATACGAATGTACGACGAATGGGAATGAGCTGTATGTGTGAACAAAGAACCATATTATCGACAGAATACATTATGCCGTCGGTACATTGTTCGTTTTATTTACCGACTATTCTTGTTAATCCGTTGGTATATTTACGATGATTTATCGACGGTTTTCTTAATTCCGTCAGTATATTTTATCGACGAAAGGGCATTTGACATTTCCATCATTATAGTTACCTACGCCCGTATTAATGATGCTTTTATCTGTCGTTTAATTCTATCGATAAATATTAATACCGATGGAATAATTGGATTTAGCATCGGTTTTTTCCATCAGTAATTCATTGATTTCTTGTAGTGAGAGGCTTGATCTCGAACATGTATAGGAGTTTTTTCTTCTTTGAGTTAGGATTGTCAATGGTAAGTAACAATTTGCCCAACATAGTAACTTTAAAACTGTTGGACATCACTGGCTCGTTATTAGGCAACAACTTTGAGGCTTTTTGTATGATCACAGCATAAGCATCATTATTGTCTAGCACAAATTCAGCACCATAGCTAACCTAGGAATAGATCTTCTATTCCCCCTACACTATTCCCCCTGTTCCAAAACATTTTCATCCATTCGTTGCAATTAAAAAATAAAAAATGGATGGATGAGACGACTTGGGAATAGAGTTAGCGGAATAGACTATTGGCTTCGAGCTAACCTCCCACTCAACAACTTGTATCTCCCACACAATAGTGCATTTCTGCAGGACAATCACTTGATATTAAGATTACTAAAAGAAAATCATTACATTCCTAAGCAAGCATTACAAAGTCATATATGATAAATTATCATAATTTAGTTAGCAAGAATAAGGATAAGCATAAGTATATTAATGGATAAAAGTAAATGAGAGCAAGTAGTTTAATCAAACCACGCTGGTTTCACATTTATCTCTGTTGCAAGATCATTTACTGTAAATTCTGGATTGCGTTCACACAAATCCACACTCAAGCCACCATATTGAGTAGGTACTTGTTCAGGTGAAATGTACCTGTTCCAACAGTAAAAGCTCAATGCTTTTAAACTTAACCACAAACAGAGAATCTCGGTGTGAAGAAAATAAATAGTGATTACTAACTTGAAAAGTGTTTCAGCAGATTTCGATGGGCTTGCAAACACAAACTTGCCTTTTGTTCTCTGGGTCATGAAGGGACTTATCATAGTATAAAATGCTATATACCACCAAGGAACATTAATAAACACCTATAAGCAAATACAATAATCCAATACAAATTTTGTAATAGTTGCCTGCAAAAATCTATTCCAAGTGACACGCAAAACATAATAATGGAAATAATCTCCCGTAGTATTCACTACAAGAAAAATGTCATTTGGTGACAAAAATTACCGTCGAAAAACGTTTGGATTCCGTTGGTAATATAAATTAGTGACGGAATAAATCGATGGACAATGGTGTTGTTAAAACGACTGTAGGTAAATTTACCAACGGTCACGGATGGCTGTGATCGTCGATAAATTTACCTACAAAATTTTCCTTTCCATCAGAATATTTGCTGACAGTATTGGTTATTCTATCGGTACAATTTTTGATGGTTAAGATTGATCGTCATAAGTATACCGATGGTTCAAAAAATCTTGACGGTAAAGTTGACACCAACTGTCAAAATTACCAACGGAACAACATAACCTGTCGGTAAGTAAATATAATGGATTTTACCGACGTACCTTTTTTTCCATCGGTAAAGTAAATTAAATTTTTTTTATAAAAACTCCCAACATTAAGTTTTATTTCATAATCTTATGATTAATGCATAATTTCAATAGTTATGTATTATCTGTGCATAATATTTTGATTTGTTTATATATTTAATTTGTTTAAACAGAAAGTTGATTGATGATATAAAGTTAAAATTATCTTAATTGATAATAAAAACATTATAGTGTACATAATAAGTTTTTGTAATTCAAAGCAAATGACTACAACAATCCTGTTGTCCTGGTGATAACGGATGCTCTAAGGTGCTACCCCTCCTGAAGGGCCTTCCTGAAGTACGTGAAGGAAGATGATGATAGAGCTAGAATGAGTTGACGGCTAAATAAGATAACCAAAACAAAGCAAAGAAGACAATGAATTTCAAAACAGTACGCAAATTGATATAAATTCATGCTTATACATCTTAGTTATAGCAATTGATTATCGCCATGTCATGCAACAAAATGCAGTCATTTGCCTTTTAAAATATAAAAAGGATGATAAAAGTTCTATTTTCAATTAAGTAAAAAGTTGCAAAATTACTACGCTGCAAAATATAGAAACAGATACAAATTCGATTAAAATGTATGGAAAATCATTGTTGACATTGTCAAAAATAAAAGGAAATGAATGTCATTTGAATAACTGCTAAAACTTCTATTCAATCTCCTTGAAAATAGAAATACTACTCGCAAATGAGTTCCTAAAACCAAATAATAATCAATAAGATCTTAACTAGTAAGATTACAAATCTATCCCATATAAGACACAACTTTTATTCCACGTTATAAGTTGCAATGTGAAAAACATAAATCTTTATGATATTAACACAAACAAAGCGGTCCAACATTGAACATTTATGAACCTATGGTTTGTGACCATCTTGAGAAATTGAAGTTGTTTAGTTACAAATACTTATTTGTGCTTTCTTTGGGAAAAGCCAATAGTAATTTGTCTCTCATGAATTGCTATCCATGTTGTTGTTTATTATTTATATTTTATGTTGATCTTATATTAAAGTTATTTGTCTTAGTGAAAATTCTGCAGTCACGAGGAGTTTAGATGTACTTGGTTACTTGTTTTTAAGTGATGGAACTATTAAAAATTGTTCACATGAAAACAATAATCTTCTCTCCATTTAGTTGCTAATCATAGGACATCGTATGTTGTCATCAGGCATCTAAGCCCATGATGTAAATCATTAGAAACCAAGTTTGGGTCTTAACTCTATAACTCATGGAGTTCAATATCAACCTTTATGGCATCTCTATGCTCTAAAGGTAAAGCAATAGTTTGATGCTACAAATGTATCAATTATAAAGATATGATAAAGATATGCTCTATGTTTCAATAAGTCAATTTTATGACTCATAGATTTTAGATACATGATGCTCACATTATATGACACAAAATAAGGATTGATTTATGTCATATACATTGGACAACTTTAGCATTATCTGAATGAGGAATTATAAGGCATTATCTGTTGGTGTTATTAGAATGACTATGATGAAAGGGCCAATACTATGATGAAAGGAGATGGCCAAAGTACATAATGGCAAAGTATCGCTTACATTGTCAAAATCATTACCTTACTTTATATTGGCTATTGATAACTACATACATGATTAATAGATATGATAAACTAGAGTACAATCATTGCCGCAATGCCACTTTAATTATATGAATGTTCATGTAGTTGGTTCATATTCAATTAACTTCCTTTCCTTTTGTTTGACAATAGTCACTTAACTTTCGGTTAAAATGAGTCAACTTTCTATAGACTATGCATAGCCTTCTAATAGTCACACAAATACATTATTCTCTAATTCAACAAAACATATAGAACTCAAATAGTCAAACAAATACATTTATAGTTGACAAGATACTATCATAGGCAACTAGGCCAATATACATGGCGTAGCAAAATGATAAAATTCCACATCATATATAGACTTAGTGAATATAATACCATTTTCATAGACCTTTTTCATATGAAGAAAGAGTCATCTTATCACCACATCAAAAATTTAGGAAATTTCAATAGAGAGAGATATATAAGAAGTTATAGGGACATATCAAAGCTTAATATAATGTTATGTGGCTTTAATATTGAAGAAGAAAAGTCAACCTTAATAGATCAACATTAATGGAATGTATCTTAGATTCATGAAGAATAAAATCAAAGTTAAAGTAGTTGAAGAGATTTGAGAAATTTGAGTAGGAAACGAGAACAGTAACAAAATACAATGAATTGGGACATATATGAATTGATGGCATCACACCTAAATGGTAGACTCTAAAAAACTAATAAAAGGTATTTGTATGGTCTTCCTCAGACATGAAAGGGATAAAGCCACATATGATAACCCATAAGTTGAATATGAAACCTAAGGCCAAGCTTACGAGTTAAAAAAATAGGAAGAATTTTTATGAAAAAAGTTCAACAACAGAGCATGAGGAGGTAAATAAGCTTTAAGGCTTTCATCATATAGGTAGTATACCCAGACTAGTTAGCTAGCATGGTTATGGTAAAAAAAGTCTAAAGGTAAATGGAGAATATGTGTGAATTTTAGAAATTTGAATAAAGTGTGCCCAAAAGATTGTTACCCATTTCAAAAAATAGACATGCTTATAATGGACCGATGATGGTTAAAGTTTTACAAATGCTTACTCCAATTTTAACCAGATGTATATGCAGAAGCATGATAAAGACAAAATATTTTTTAGCACATGTCATAGGATTTGTTACTACAAAATTATGTCGTTCGGACTAAAGAATGATGGAGTCACTTATAAGAGATTAGTGAACTCTATGTTCAATGATTATACCAATAAAACTATGGGTATTTACGTGATCTTATGATTTTCAAAATAAAGGGAGAAGGAAAAAAACATAGTAAGCTTACAAGAATGCTTTAAGACATTCAAACAGTATAGAATAAAGCTTAAAAACATGTAAAGTGGATGTTCAAAACTTCTTGTGTGAAACTCTCTGGCTTTATGATAAGTCAAAGGGGCATTGAAATCAACCTCAAAATTTCCACACTATCATTAATATGAAACTACCATAAAGTTGGAAGGAAGCTTAGAGCCTAAAAAATAAAATAACAAGTTTATCTCATTTTCTATCTAAGTTTGCTGAGAGATACCTTACATTATTTAAGACATTAAGGAAAAGTCAAAGGTTCGAGTAGCGTGATGAATTCTAGTGGGTATTTAAGGATTTAAGAAACTACATGCAAGAGCCAACTTTCTTCATCACCATTCCCCACAACAACAAAGATCTATACTTGTATATCTCTGCTGCACCAAAGCTGCTTAGTTTAGTGTACAATTCAAAGAACAGACATTTCATCAAACACCTTATATGCATCAAAAATTCATCCCAACATCACAAACAAAATCACACCTTTTCCCTTATATCACTAATATTTATACGTTAAAGATGTTTTCTAATCACAACTACACAAACAAACGAAACAAATCAAAAACCTAAATATAACAATGATTCAATATGCGAAAATACCACTGTGACATGCATACCTCCACGAAATACAACAATAGCCGGAGAAGAGGGCGAGCAAAAGACGCAGCACCAAAATACGATAACGCCAATGATAGACAAACCTGAGAGGAGAG
>JANVCQ010000230.1:6808159-6825635 GCA_025531925.1 Erythroxylum plowmanianum
GAGTCTTGTTTTACTTGTTGAAAAAATTGATTGTTGTAATTGGGGTGTAATATATATTGGGGAGATGATATAGAATTACAAGAGTGCAAATTTTATAATCAATCTAGGTTCAAGCCCATAAAGCACTATACGAAACAGAAATTAGTACCCTGGAAGCAGATGTATTATTTCCCGCTAACTCTGAGATTTCAAAGACTATATGCTTCTAATGTTACCACATCTCACATGAGATGGCATAATGAACACGAACATGAATATGGAATAATGAGTCATCCATCGGATGCACTGGCATAGAAATATTTTAATATCACATATTAAAAGTTTACAGCTGAAAGTCGAATTGTTAGGTTGGAATTGTCGACGGATAGATTCCAACCTTTTGGTCAATCCGGTCAACAATATTCATCATGGTCAATCATAATTACTCCTTATAATTTGCCTATATGGATGTGTTGAAAGAGACATATATGCTCTTGACAGTGATTGTGCTAGGGTCTACAAATCCAAAGCATAAAATTGATGTATTCTTACAGCCATTAATATCTGAATTGTAGCATCTTTGGGAATATAGTGTGGAGACATATGATGTGTCTCAGAACTAAAATTTTATGTTGAGAGCAACTTTGATGTGAACTATTATTGATTTTTTGGCATATGCTATATTGTCTAGATGGAGCACAATAAGGAAATTGGTTTGTCCGTATTGTGGTAATAATTATAATGCGTTTTATCTTTCAAACGGAGGCAAAACATGTTGATTTGAGAACCAGAGAAAATTTCTTCTTCCAAATCATCCATTTAGACGCAATAAACAAAAGTTCATTAAGAATATGATGGTACAGACACCTCCTCCCCCTCACAAAGTTGATGAAAAGATATTGCAGGAGATTAATGAATTAGGATTACTGAAAGTTACAGAATTTGAAGTTGATGATATTAACACAAGCATTACTAAAAACTTTGGTTGGAGAAAACGAAGCATCTTTTGGGATTTGTCATATTGAAAAACCAATTTGAAACGACATAATCTAAATGTGATGCATATTGAAAAAATATATTTTTGACAATTTGTTCAATACTATAATGAACATTGAAGGGAGGACAAAAGATAATGCAAAATCCTAAGTTGATTTGAAATTTTTTTATAGAAGGAATGAATTAGATAAAGATCTTCACACTAGTAAATATCCGAAAGCATGTTACACTTTGGATTAAAAAAACAAAAGGAAATTTTATTTGAATGGTTGAAAAGTCTAAAATTTTCCGATAGTTATGTTTCAAACTTGACAAAGTGTGTGGACATGAGGAAGTACAAATTATTTGGGATGAAAAGTCATGATTGTTATGTGTTTATAGATACAAAGGCTAATTCCAATTGCATTTTGTGCAAATTAGAAGGAATTTTCTCTCCAAGCTTCTTTGACAATATAAAGCATCTATCTGTGTATTTAGCACACGAGATTAAACTTGCTGGTCTAGTTTAATATCAATGAATGTATTCGTTCAAGAGCTAATTATAGTCAAAATTTAAATTAAAGTAATAACATGTTTTAATAACAAAATTGTAATAACCCTACTCGTTAATGTAGATATTTGCATCACTTAAAGAAAAATGTCAAAAATAAGATTAAAGTTAAAGGTTTGTTATGTAATATTTATTTAGTCGATGAAACAAGTATATTTTGTCTACATTATTTTAAGCCACACCTGTACACAAGAAAAAGAAAAGTTTTGGTAACGACAAGTACGATTGTGAGTAATGTGTTGCGCAAGAAAGATGTTTTGGTCGCACATAAATGTTTTGTTTCCTTGACACAAGTTCTTCATCGATCGATCCCCATCTTGGAAATTTTCAGGAACCTAGGCTTTATTGACTTTCGTTATCCTTATTCAGGTGCTATCTATCTTCAATCTTACTACTGTATTATTCGTTACTATTTACCAGAAATTTACAAGGACTTTGGATTGACTTTTCTTATTGAGGATTTAACTATTTAACAATGGATTTAGGCTGTTCATCTAAAACTATATTCTGTCAAGGACATAATATAAAAATCAATTCAACTTGTTAAGCCTTAAAGGGTTGATTCTTGCAATATGAACAGTATTATTTGTAATGTTTTAAAAATCGGACTGAAAGTTAAATCGATAGAACAAGATATTTAAATTTTAAAAGGTGCAATCGGTATTAAGCAATCATAAAATCGACTAAAAATTGAATAAAATTAAAAATTTTGAAATATGATTGAAAAAGATTATCTTTAACTATAAAAAAAATTTGAAGTTTAATTAAAAAAAAGATTGTTAAATAAAAATTAATTAATTAATTTTAGTTTATAAGAAGTTACTAAATTTATAAAAATTGGGCGATTAATTAATAAATTCAGCATTTTTTAAAAACAACAGTTATTAAAATAAATCGAACTAAAAAATTAAAAATTGAACAAAAAAATAAAACGGATGAACTCCCAAATCAGTTAAAATTTTTAATTATTGGTTATTTGCATAATCGATGCATGAATTTTTTAAAAAAACTTTTCAAAGTCTTTCACAAAATCACAACTTATGTGGCTAAATCTTCATTATGGTAATATCGTTTTATAAGAGAAGAAAAGAAAGAATTAAAAAGATAATTAAACTTAAAATTTGTTTATTACTAATTTATAAAGAAGAATATTAATCATTTATATAATTTTAAAAATTAAAATAATTAAAAAACATACATATTTATAATTACAATATATTCATAACTGCGATGTTCTTTGATATTCATTCAGAATTTTTCAATTAACAATACAATATAGCCGTAAGAAAAAGAAGCCCTCACCTTCAAGTAGCAAATGCAAATCCCATACATATAAATTCCAAGATAATCTTAAAAGTACAATTCTGAAGTGGGATTTTTGTGAAGAATCAATCAATGGCTGACGCTGTCGACTATAATGCCAAATGGGACGCCTGTCTCGATCTCACCCTCCGTCGCTTTGTCTACTCATCTTTGGCTGGAGCTTTCGGCGGTCTGCTTTTGTTCAGTCAGTCTCTTTCTTGGTGTTTTATTTATTGCATATGTTGTTCATTTTTGCCTAGAAAATCTGGGATGCAATAATTGGGTTCCCCGAAAGTTTGTTTCTTTCTTGGTTATTCTATCTATTTTGAAGCAGAAGCTTGCTTGAGGTTTCCTTTTCGTGAGTTTACTGGCATGGTGTATGTGCTTTGTTTTTTATGGGTGTTTGTGGTTATATATTCGAGTGAGTGATTTTTCGTTTCTTGCTTTGACTCTTCAATTCAGAGGCATTAATGTCGGGCAGCTGCTTAATTCCATGAAAAAACTAATTAATTGCCTTCTGAATTTCATTATTTTCTCGATTAATCCAGTTTTCCTGCTCCGTTCTTGTTTAGGGAGTTTTATAGGTTTGGTTTATGGTATGAATGAAAATATTGTTCACTTCTCCATTTCTTTATAGTTCTTCAGCACTGTCATAGTGTTGTATGTTTGAGTTCGTGAGCTCAATCTTCCTTGAAATTGAGACATCATTCATGAGATTGTGAATTGCGTGAGTCACCCAACCCTTGATGATTTGAAAATGGCATGGGATGCCATTACAGAAAAATAAAGTATTTTCAATTCTTTCGCTAGTTCTAATAATTGATAAACCAACAGATGTACTATTCATAAATTGATGATGTGAAAAAATAAATTATTTTCAGGGTTTTTTAGTAATATTTACTTACGTCATTTTGATGTAATTTGAATTAGTTGAACCCTTTGCATTTCAAATAGAGAACATGTCATATTTGCAAGATTGATGTTGAAAATGGTTGGCATCCTGTATATATATATATATACATATATGATATATATATATATATATATATATAATTTATATGTCATAACTTCTTGTTAAATCTGTGCATGTGTTGCAGTCCTCTATAAGTGAGTGTTTTCCCATCTTCTTAGCATTCAGTTGATCACTATATCCATTTCCATCTAGGGAGACCAGTGACCCGCTGGGCATCTATAGCTTTCGCAGCAGGAGTGGGTGTTGGATCTGCCTATACAGAATGCTCACAGATTTTATACGGATCACCTGGGAAGTTATCATCTCCAAAGGTGCTAGATACCCCTGCTCCCCAGGTAATGAACCGTATCTATACATGAACTGTAAAGAATTTGCCTTTTCAATCTCTGCTCGTATGATTGTTTCTCAACATGTATATACTCTATAAGTTTTAGGAATTGTATCCATAAGGTTCATGCCAATTCACTGCCTGCAAATTTGCCAAAAATGAAATCTATGCATGCCATATTGACAAAAGGCTATGTTTACATAATAATCTTTCATTAGTGTAGCCCTAATGTTAACTAATTACTTGTTGAATATATCTTGAAAGTTACATGAGTATGTGCATGTTGCTTTATTAGGGCAATCTGATAGAACATTTAAATGTAATGAGAGAAGCAGCCGAAAGGTCAAGGCATGATTTTCTCTAACTTTTGTTGCAGTCTTTGGATCTAAGAATATGCCATGCAATTGAGTTTCCTACTTATGGTGTCCAATATGGTATCAATGCCATGCAATTGAGCTTCCTACTAATGGCGTCCAATATGATATCAATGCCATATTGTGGAACTAAATTTTACTGAACACATGCACCGTCTTATGGACACTAGATACTTTGGTGACAGGCTGGCAAAAAGAGTATAATTTAAACATTGTATTTGAGTGTCCATACTTTTTTTATTCATACATTAGAAGACATAAGCATATATATAATTACTGATCTCATGCAGCTATTAGGTTTTGAACCTGGTGGATGGAGAGGTACCTGTACCTCCGAACAATTTGACCAAATGGTGTCTAAACATTGCTATGGCAAGTGGGGGATTGCATATTTCGTTTGACATGACCTTTTCTGCTCATAATTAGATCTTGTTTTTACTGAACCTATAGTATAATGACAAGAAAGAAGCAATATTTTGTAAAACATCAAGTTTCCTTTCAGAGCTTGTGAAAGAGACAAACAAGGGGACAAAACCCAGAATTCCCTCAGCATATAGGTTGGTAGCTGGGGATGCTAGATGTTCTTCTATACCATTTTATTTGGGTGTGCTCTTTTGGTCTACATTTGTTTGTGGCACCAAGGCAGCAAATTTTATCCTGTTTCTTAGATTAAGTCTATTTGGTTTCCACGTGCCTCATTCATGATCAATATATTTCTTATTAATGTTTGCATTAGATTAACTTGCAAGGGAAATTAGGCTATGAATATGGATGAAATACTAGGATTTTTGGATAAAAAGGAACAGTAGTAATTTTGACATAGGAATATTGTGAATGTTTCCCAGACAATGTAATCTGCATTAGCAATACCAAGAAATTCTGATGTGCTGAATTGACAGTTATCTGCAATCTATCCTAGACTATTTTAGAGCATTATTGATTTGATTATATATTTTTAAATAAGTTACGAAATTTATTATCATTTTCATGATTCAAGTCTAGTTGATAATTAAGATTACGTATTGCCCTCTGTGTTTTCAGGCAGGCCAGGATTGATAGCTGATATTCGGGGTTAGCCTCATCCCAAGTTCATTACAGTGCAAACTTTTCCTGAAGCTTGACATTATTGTCACCTTTTTCTCCGAGATGACACTAAAAGTTGTAGCAAAAACATTTTTTCTGATAGATACAGTCAACCTTATGTACTGTATTTTTGTCGAGGATCTGTTGACCTTCACTAGTTTAATTACCTGCTCCGATGGTTGTATGAGGGAAGAAAGATGGAGAAATGAATAATTGCTTTGACAGCTCCACGAGGCTTGCTCAACCACTGTTTTCATGCAGGTTTTGCAATGCAAAGTTTCTCTTTGGGACAAAGATGTCATTGTACCGTGTTACCAATTTGAGTTTTCCTATTAAGGTAATCTTGGAGAAAGTAGTTGCACGATGCACATTTGATATCAGAGGGTCCTAATGCCAGTGATAAGAGCACCCAACAAGCGTTACTCATTTCCAGTAATGTTGGTTTCCTACACTCTTCATTGCAAACTTGCTATGTGCATGAGTTATGCCATTATCAGTTTCTCCGATAACTCTTAACCATGATGCTGTTAATGAAGTAATACGGCTTGTGGTACAACAGTTATAACTATCACTTATTAGATTTTTCCATAGTATCAACACAGGCCAGATACTGTGTTTCTTAGTCACAAAACAACCTTGAAGTTACAACATAGAACTGACATACCGCAACCCCGACTACAAATAGATTAAGACACTAGGTTAATTCTGTACACACTGGACACTCAACTACTATTTGTAAAAAACCCTTAATAATAATTCAGAAAGCTGCCTGCATATTGATCCATATACAGCCGTTTGCCAGATGATCTGATGATAGAACACCTTACAGTGCCTCAAGATCTTGCAACGCCAATCACGATAAACCTACAGCAGACCACTGCAACCTAAAACTTGGAACTTGATGAACCTCCTTTTATTCTTTTGGAACCAGTCCATCATGAAGCCAATTTCTCATTGCTGAAAAAGCCTGCTCTGCATCTTCATCTTCTTCAGGAGAGTTGGGTCGATGTGCAAATCCATGGCCTCTTCCCTCAAAGATAAGAACTTTTGAACCATTACCAATGCCCTTCTCAATATCCTTTAAAATACTGACATCACACAGAGGGTCCTTGTCTCCTGAAATTAATAATACAGGAACTTTTATGTTAGAGGATACAGATGGGTCCATCCTGGTACCATAAAAAGAGACTCCAGTTCCAAAATAAGCTCCTTGGTCTCTGGATAGCACCTCTAGCACTCTGCCTCCTCCAAAGCAGAATCCAATGATGCCAAGCTTCTTTGAGATTCCTGCAGCCATGAGTTCATCAACCAGCCATTTTGCTGATGTATCAATATCACTTGCAACCCTCTGGGGTTCTTGTTCTGCTCTCCATTGTTCAAACATAGTTTTTGGCTGGTCCACTGACCATGGTTCCCCACGAAATAAATCCGGTACTAAAACACTGCAGTTTTCAATGAGTTATGCAGGATTGGATAGTCAATCTTCACGGAAACTGATCCAACATTTACGGTGGAGGATGCTTGTTTATGAATGAGAAAATGTTATGCATAATTTATGCTTCATGCTATCTCAAAAAACTATATAAAAAAAGGCTTTTATCTTTGTAATCTTGCTCTGCCTCATATGTGCAATTTTCCCAATCCAGCTGAGAGATGGAAGATGGACAAGGAAAATTTAAAAAGAGAAACAAAGAATTCGCAAGGCAGGGTGATAACATGAAGGTTAAAGCAACATACTTGTAGCCATTACAGGCAACACGGTATGCGAAGTCCCTTGTAAAAGCATCTTCAAACCCGAAAACATCAGACAAGAGTAGAATCCCAATTCCATTATTATTCTTGACGGCCTTGAACAAATAAGCGCCTATGGTATCAACACCCTCCCCTATTGAAACCTCTGACCCGCTCACCAACTCGCATGCCTCGTCGTTTATGTCTTCTTCAACTTTCAATAAACTGCAACAAACTTTGTAGGCAATAGAGCCTCTTAACGATCTCGAAGGATCCAAATTGTATATTCTCTGAACATAAACTGAAGCTCTCCAGTCAAAAGTCGCACACTTCAGCAAAGATAAACCAAAAGAAAGAAGTTTTACCCACTAAACATGAAAAATTAAGGCAACCCAAATTTCATATGATCATTACAAACTATATCAAGAGAAAAGATGAGCAAGCTAACTCCATGCAATCCAGAGCCAGTTACGCACGAGGAAGACATTGAAGGACTTACAAAAGAACGAAAAGAAGAGGGCTTTGAGCCGGCTAGAGCATGCCGGTGGTAGCTTTGATGAAGAGCAGACCTAGTGGGTAAGGTGGAGGTGGTAAATGAGAATGTGAGAGAGGGGCTTGATGCCACGCCCATGTCGTTACTTCTGAGACTTGCTAGGGAGGAGCTAAAGGAAGGAAAGTACAGTGAGCAGCTTTAAGGCCGAACTAAAATTGTCATCCTTGGGTTAGATATTTGCTTTGAGGGCTCTGAGTAATACCAGCCTCAATAATTTCCACTTTTATCAAAATACCTCTATAATTATGTGAAACTCAAATGGATAGTCAAACTTATAAAATAAAAAATATCTATTTTGGGAAAATATATCCATTTTATATAATTAAAATTGTGAGTATAGTATCAACCTTTTATTCATTTTAATATTGATATGATATACTTATAAATAATAGATATTGTTTTAGATCATTTAAAATAATTTTTAATTTTTATGGAATTAAAAATTCAGAATTTTCATCAATAATTATAATTGTTAAAATTAATGTAAGGCAATCATTTTTTCTTCATAGTAAATATTATTTAAGCATATTTTATATATAACTAATGTTTAAATATAAAAAAATATTTCTTCAACTTCTCTTAATTTATAATTTTGTTTCAATAATTTTTTAGTAACCTTCATTTTTATACATGTCAAAACAATTATGCAAGATCTTGAAAAGTCTAATAATAAGCAACCTTTTACTCTTAACTAACAGAGACCGTTTCCAAAAATATAACTCATTTCAATTGAGAGGAGGCTCAAGCAGGACACTTGAATTTGACTCCTTTGCTACCAAAATAAGATCTCTTTGAACTTCTATTGAATGTATTGGTTGATATGCAACCTTAATGATGTGAAATTACATCATTATGGGAATTAAATACGTCCTAATTGGCATCCTGTGCCTCCAATAGACTTGTTGATATAATGTGAAAATTGCAGACAAACTATAAAATCACTTCTTATTCCATTAAATTTAGCATGTTTTTTATTTGTAATAATCAACAAAAATCATTCGAAACAACGTCTCTATTAATTAAGGATAAAGATGCATACTATTAGATTTAGCCTATAAGCAGATTTTTAAAGATTATTGTTGTGCTACTAGTAACAAGTAAAACAATTACCCATAATAAGAAACTTACCTGAAAAAGAAGGCCTGAACTGTAATTTTCCCACATTGTCATAACATGACATGACATTATCAACTGAATTGTCCAACCATGTATTAAAAGCTCACATGATTTCTGTGCTTTTCGTAAATGAATTGGCACACATCAACTACAACAAGCATATAACTATGAGTCTATACGTTGCTACTATACTCTCACTTTCTTTTTTCTTTTTCTGAAAGATAAAAGAGTAAGTATTGGCAAATGTACAGATTACTATCACCCTTCACTACAAATTTGTTTCACGCGGGCAACTTCTCAACTTCGGTTCACTTTTGTGTTGACAGTTTTTCTGACAGGTCATGAGCCTCCATGACGGTAATAGAGTACAGACCGATAGATCGCAGCAACATGAAGAAAGGCAATTACTGCTATGAAGAAGTCATCCAAAAGACCAAAGATGCCCAGAATTCCTGAAGTCCAAAACAACTCTTGAGCATATCACAAGTTTTCATCTACAAAGACAAACATGGCAAACCATTTCATAAAATATGTCTGGATCAGGGACATACCTTCTGGAATAATGTCTACAGGGCTCAGAACATAGACAGCACTCAGAATCATCTGAACAAAAGAAATATAATAAGAGCAGATATTGAAAGTTATTGAGTCAAGACTCAAATTTCAAGTAAATCACTTCACTAAATATCAATTCTTGACCAAGAGGAAGAGACTAGTTCACATACTATTGAAGGCAAAACTGATACCGACTTATAACTAGCCCAGATCAAGTTCTGCTGAATTATGCATTTCTTCATGACAAAAAGATATAATCTTGCAGTTTAAGCCTGGTCTCATTCCCAGGCCAATTTCTATACTTAACAATACCAAGTTTGACCTGCATATATAAAAGACATTTATGAAGAGGGTTCACCACTAAACTATACAAGAGACTGAATATAGCAGTTTTTATGTAATTTATTTAGTTGTTTACCTCTTTTACTGATATATGTTCAGTTAAAACTATGGATTCAATGTATAAATAATTATATGCAAGAAAATGAGGCCAGGTACCATTAAAGGCTACTTTAATGATCTGAGATATCTCAAGTTCCATGCCAGTGTTATGATTACCATTGATCATAATTAGCAAAAGCCCGACTATCTCACAGTAATTGATAAGAAAACATAAGCTATCTAATTGAATCATGACTATCCATAGAAGGCATAAAGCTGCATGCATATTAGGACTCAATGCTACTCATTCGCATCCTCAGTTTGCCTAAAAAGATCTTGGCAATAAACCACCAGCTACAGTCACCAACCTATGCAGAAGGAGAAACTTGTAACCAAAGATGTAACTCCATGGAATGATAGAAATTCCCTCGCTTATCATCTATAATTTTTCATTTTATTGAGAAGCAAAAATCTTTGACACTTCAGAAAAGTTCAATTGATTGGGTATCATCAAGCATATGCATAATTAGCAGAATCTTCAAGATATTCAAGAAAAAGTCTGAAAGTGCTCATACAGGGAGCATAACATTTTAGCCCCTATGCAGAACTGAGATGGGAGCAGCATTGCCGGAGTACAAAGAAAAGCAAAAATGGCAATTACCTACAAGTAAGGGAATGTTGTGAGGGCAGTAGAGGGCGATATAGAACAGTTAATAAAACAACAATATAGAAATAGAACAGAGGGAGAGGAATGCAAGAATGACAGAGATAGAAATTATGGGTCAAAGAAAAGACAAGCAAGTAAAGTACTCTGCTGTCAATTCAACTCTTGAAACTAATCCTAAAAGTACTCTTCTTCACAAGTTGTAATAACAATCGGAAGTTTCTTACTGTAGCATCATTCCAGCAAAAAAATTAGCAACCTTTAGACCTCCAAATGTGCTATATATGAAGGCATATTAGACCTGTATGCCTTTTACAGATTAGAAATATGAGGAGTACCATCATACTATTGGCTATTTAGACATTTAGGTTACTAGAGGTCAGTTCAACAAGTTTCATCAAGAAAATGACAATAAACTATGTTTCACATTTTATTTTGTTAACTGGGCTTCTGGGACGCATTTGGACTTTAATAAGGAAAATGGATTCCTATCGTCTGCCTTACCACTTGGGCTTGCCACTGGAACTACTAAATAGAAGATAGTACCGTTCCTTCTCTCAGAGATGATCAAATTATTTTTCTGTACTTGAACTTCATTCCTAGTTCCTAAGCATTTCAAAGACAGATCGAGGAAATCACAATTCATTGGCCCTTTTGGGATGATAATATACAAAGCAGGCAACATATACTATGGGCACAGACTATTAAAAAAAAAAAACCCTACACCTGTTGCCGTTCAAGGATTCACTATCACTCTATTACCTTTTTAAGGCAATCCATATTAATTCTAAATCCTCCTTGAAGGAGTAAATCTTGATTTTTTTCCACTATTTAATGGTAGGATTCATAATCACAGAAACCTGGACTTGGGAGAAACCACATGTACTATTGCAGGGAAATCAATGATAGAGCTGGATATTCAACTAACCTTAAGCATGCTTCAAATGGCTGAAGTATAATACAGAAATTGTATGAGCACCAAACACCAGTGTTTAAAGTTCAAGTAAAAATCAGGTTGGGAATAGGAAGCCTAGGGCTCGTGTTCACTTCTTACCATTACGAATCCTAAGTTGTCATCTTATGAAAACCAGAACCTATTTTCCCAATCATTAAAAGAATGAAAAGGTTCAATTTTTATCTGTATAATAAGCCATCGACCAGAATGCCACACAACAGTCAAACAGTCAAAAATTCAAAAATCAAGACAATGTTGGTGGAAAGAGGAGAACGGATGAAAAGATATTAGAAGCAGAGTTGCAGATTATACTTACTGAAATATACACACGCGCCCTGATGACAAGAGGAAGTGACCTCTGAGGATCCATCATCTCTCGTACCAATCTCCGAATAAGAAAAGGAAGGTCTTGCAATCTCTGTGATTAAGAGAATTCAGTAAGTTGACCCCATAACAATCAGCTGCCACATCGTAAAAACAAAAACAGGCTGAATCAAGCATACCTGAACAAGTCCATTGCTGCGTCCCCCAAATAGCCGATTATAAGTTTCAATCTTGCCCAGAACTTCAGCAACTTGAGGGTTATGGCGTTGCCTCAACGATGCCTCACCAGGAACTAACAAAGTTATCTGTCTACGACACAGCGGGCACTTACAGGGTTGAATTGCAGATCCATGTTGCCATACCATCATTATACAATCCCCTTAACAAGTGACGAGAGATAAAAAAGAAGTTAAAGTTTATCAGGTCGAGTAAAATGTTAAAAAGGGAAGTTGATAAATCATAGAAATCCTCAGAAAAGAAGAGAACTTGATCGATTCTTTTCTTCAAGTTTCTTGATCAAAGGAACAAGATAAAACAAATGTGGGCAATAACTGAATATAGAGAAGACTGCATAAGCAACATACCACAAAACCAATGAGAGCAATTGGCCTGGCAAGGAACGTTGAAATGTCCATGGCAGACCGAGCACCAATCGTTTGCCGGGGGGCCGTCCATTCCCTCCGCCCTCCTCCCTCCTCTCTTTTATCTTTGCTTAATGATTAAGAATGCCTCTTTCTAATTTTAGCAAGTTGGTGGGCGTGTATGATGTCCAATCTGGGCCGTCGTTCGCTTAAGTTAAGCCCACTTAGGATTATACTGGGCCTGGCCGACTTTTTCTAGAGATTGAATCTTGTACTGCAATTCGTTCCAATTCTTTCTAATCTTGAAAATAGAATTACTAGGTTTTAGCAAAGTTACCCACCAGTTTTGATATTAGACTAAGTTATGATATATCACTATATTAGTATTGGTCATTATTAAATACCATTTTAAATAATTTTTTAAATTTATAAAATAATTTTAAAATTTTTAAAAATTGCAAAATAGTTTATTATTATATTATACTCATTTGATATTTATGATTTGGATACTCATTTGGTGTTTAGCTCAAGGGATGTGATATTTTATGAAAGGGTGTTTCCTTTTATTGAACCCGACAAATATAACAATCCTATTGCTGACGTTTCAGATTCGAATTTTAGTCTGCCGGATCCTGCTCATGTCATCTTCGAGGCACATCACTCTGCTGATCATGTTGATCATGCAAAAGATGATGAGAATAGACTGGTTCCTACAGTTTCCATTGATTTAGCTGGTGGACATGGCAACCATGCACCAGAAATAATTGAAGAAGTGGCAGAAGATGTAAATGAAGACCTTATGCTTGCTCAACAACTCCGAATGAGTTCAAAGCAAAGGAGATTACCAATTTGGATGAAAGATTATGTCAGTTGTAGTATTTCTAATGATGTTTTTTAGATCGCCCCAGGTTATGCAGCTTTTATGGCTAATGTCAGCAGGAGTGTGGAACCACAGACTTTTAGTCAAGCTGTCCAATACACAGAATGGGTCGATGCTATGAATAAGGAGTTGTTGACTCTTGAACAAAATCAAACATGAGAAATAACCAAGTTTCCACCTAGAAAGAAAGCCATCGGATCAAAATGGGTTTACAAGGTCAAGTTTAATTCCGATGGGACTGTGGAATGGTATAAAGCTAGATTGGTGGCAAAGGGGTATAATCAAACTACTGGGGTTGATTTCTTTGACATCTTTTCCCCAGTTGCTAAGTTAGTCACGGTAAGGACATTTCTGGCTTTAGCAACTAAACATAACTGGTATGTTCATCAGTTAGATATTAATAATACCTTCTTGCATGGATATCTCAAGGAAGAGGTTTATTTGATTCCGTCAGAAGGTTATACAAAGGCTGGTAAAGAGGAAGTATGTAGATTGAAGAAGTCTTTGTATGGTTTGAAGCAGGTCTTTAGGGAGTGGAATTCGGAGTTTACTACTTAGATTTTGCAGTATGGCTTTTCTCAATCAGTGAATGACCATTGTTTGTTCACTAAGGCCACTAAAAGTAGTTTTATGACTCTCTTGGTTTATGTTGATGATGTGTTAGTTGGAGGTAATTGTGAAGAAGATATCATTGCTGTTAAACAATTTTTACACTCTCACTTTACTAATAAAGATCTGGGCAATGCTAAGTATTTTCTGGGTATTGAAATTACTAGAACTCATAAAGGTACCTTCATTTCTCAAAGGAAGTACTTAATGAATATTCTAGTTGATTGTGGTCTTGTTGATTCTACTACTGTTGTTACTCCACTACCTCGTAATCACAAGTTTGATGAAAAGAGTGCATTGTTTCAGGATGTTGATAAGTACAGAAGGTTGGTTGGAAGATTATTGTACCTGAATATGACTAGACTAGACATCACTTTCAGTGTGCAACAACTTAGTCAATTTGTGGCTTCTCCAACACATGCTCATTGGGAGGGGGCTGTACATGTCTTGTGGTTTCTTGCTGGGACCAAGGACAGAGGTTTGTTTTACAATAATGATAGTTGTTTGCAAATAACAGCTTATTATGATAATGATTGGGCATTTTGTCCAATTTCTAGAAAATTCTTGAGTGGTTATTGTGTGTTTTTGGGAAATTCCCTGATCAATTGGAAAAGTAAGAAACAGAACACTGTTTCCCGGTCTAGTTGTGAGGCAGAATATAGAAGTATGGGTACTGCTGTATGTGAACTTCAGTGGTTGGTTTATTTGCTCAAGAATTTCAGGGTTATTATCTCACTGCCGATTGATCTTTGGTGTGATAATCAGTCGACTCTTCATATTACGGCTAATCCAGTATTTCATGAACAGACTAAGCACCTTGAAATTGATTGTCACTTTATGCTCCAGAAATTTAAGGAAGGTTTTATTACTCCTCGATATGTTTCAACACATGATCAAGTTGCTAATGTTTTTACTAAATAATTAGCAGCTCCTCAATTCAATCAATTTACTGTCAAGTTGGACTTGATTCCTCATCCATTCCAACTTTAGGGGGGTGTGTGAAAAATAGTTAGTTGGCTATAATTAATTTGTTAGTTAGTTAATTATAAAGTTAGTTGTAATTAGACAAAGTTGTATAGTTAGTGAAGTTAGATACCAGTAGTTTGTATAGTTAAAGTAGTTTGTATATATACAGAAGATATACAGTACAACCTGAATAAGAAAATACTATTCTGTTCTTCTATTATCTCGTATAGTTACCAAATTGTACAAAATTAATATTTATTTTAAATATATATTAATTATTAAATCAAATTTTATTTGAAATATATACATGTTAAAGATATTTTTAATTTAATTATATTTATAAAATATTAATAAATTGATTTACATTATTAAAAAATTAAATAAAATTATTAAGTAAAATTAAATTATTCATAATTCTGATTTAAAATTAATATATTAAATAATATTTATTTATTTTATAATAAATCATATTATAGAAAAAATCAGAAAAAACACTTTTTATGATTTTCATAATTTTTAAAAATCGGAAGAAACTAAAATTAAAACTAAAAATTAGAAACTAAAAACTAAAAGTTCAAATACACAGTTTTTTAAATAAATTTAAAGATAAAAACAAAGAATAAAAAATTAAGAGTAGAAACAAATATACTAGAAGTAATTCATTTATAAGTTGTTAAGTATTGAAATATATCAAGAACAAATTAGATCAAGAAATTTTTTCTTCCTTTGAATTTTTGAAATAAGAAATAATTTGAATCTAAATGTTTCACATAAAATTTGATTTAAATTTAAACATTTTTAGTGTTAAAAAATTAGAAATATAAAATACTGTATTTAAATTCTAAATTAACATTTAACATCCAATCGACAAAATGGCCCACTAGCATATTGTCTGATGAGTCTGCCCTTTCCCTAAATAAGTCAGTCGCACAATCTCTTACTGTGCCATTACACAACACAAATCCCTGAAATATGTTATTTTCTCAACCTACTTTTCAAGAAACGGCACAAAATAAAAGCCATCAAAAATCCAAATAGAGTAAAATGGACTCTATCCTTTGGATGGGGAAGCAGATCAGTTAGTTACACTTTTTCTGTTATAATTATGTTCTAAATTCACACATAGTTTTAAGACTCATATAAATATATAGATGAGATAAGTTAGAACATAATTATAACAGAGAAAATAGAACTGGTGATTTCATTCCTTTAGATTGCCACTGTAAGTTTGATGGCAAGCTCTCATTTGAACTTTTAATCGTCTCTCTTATTTATTCTTATCAATTTTCTAAAAATCAAATCGAATATCTAACCCGTTAAAAGAAAATTTTAAGATTTAGATGTTTAATTGTATTAAACTTCTATAAAAAAACTCATATATAATAAATAATAAATAAAAATTATAAAGTAAGTAAAAATAAAATATTTTGTTTTGAATTTTGATAAACAATTATTAATATTCTTGATATCATAAAAATTAAATTTTATATCTTATTATTTTAAAATTTTACTATTTATTTCAAGTATAATATATACTAGTATATAAAAATTGAAAAATGAGAATAGAAAGAACAAAATTCATGCATGTTTTTATTAATTTTTCCGATCCAAACTACTAAAAGCTTAAAGGTTATCTCAGTCTTCTCTCGTTAATATCTTCTTCTATAATCCCTGTTCTCTACTTCTCTTATACTCGGTACACTAAGAGTGAAAATGCAGGGCAATCATAAATGTTGTTTGAAAATTTAACTGCAATTACACTCGTAAATCAAATAAAGAGTGAATTGGTGAAACATTGTCGAAACCCTCATATTCTCATGATTGTACATTTCTCTTCGAATCTTTTTGTTTCAAAAGCATATTTGAAAAATTATTAAATAGATTTTTATTGTTCTCGAAATTTGCAGGTAGAATTGTAGAAGCGATCTTTATGTGCGTAGAAAGAAGAAAAAAAAAAAACGTGGAAACAAGCTTTGTAAAATATTCTAAATTTTTTTAGAAGGTAAAGAACTCACTGACGAAAGAAAGTTTCCAAAGAAAATTAGGGATGGTTCCTGTCAAATAAAAGAGAATCAGAAGAGAACAAACTGGAATTCGTCATTAACTACAGAGGAAAAGGACAACTTCGTTAATTAGACCTGCCATCTATCAGCTAGCTACTGGCTTAATTCCTGAGTTAGCCCTTTGACAACTATGATTTAAACCAAGTATATGGGGCGGTTGGTTTGTACGGAGGAATGATAATAAAAATGAAAATAAATATAGTGAAGAATGGGAATGAATATTATCATTATAATTATGATGGTTGGTTAAGAGGAATGAATGATTACTATTACCATTAACAGTGATTGGTTTGTAGAAAAAAAATTGTAATTAATTAATTAAAATATTTTAATTAATGAATAAATTATATTTTAATTAATTATATTATAACTAATTAATTATTTTTAATTAATTATAATGTAATTAATTAATAATAATATTTCAATTAATTATATTTTAATTAATTAATTAATAACAATATTTTAATTAATGAATAATTATATTTTAATTAATTAATTAATTAATAACAATAT
>JANVCQ010000230.1:6857785-6868346 GCA_025531925.1 Erythroxylum plowmanianum
GAGATCGCCAACTGACAGCCTCGTGGAGTCTGTTTACTGTGACGAGTGAAAATGAGTTAGCCAAATAAGTGACGGAATAACTGACTGAATATGGTTACTGTGACTTTTCGGAAAATGAATTATGAAATAGAAAAGTGTATGGGACATGTAGGAACATATGAGTACTGTCATACTGAACTGTTGATTGAGAATTTCTAGGACGAAATTTTTTATAAGGAGGGGGGAATCTCGCGGGGCACGAACTCGGATATCACCAATGATATCGGGTTCGGGTCACTCGAGAGTGGGGTGCTACATGCCCAATGTGATTCCAGGTTGTGACAAGTTAGATATGCACGTGTGTTTCTATGTTGATTTATTTCTTTCTTGTTTTAAGTTTTCAATCAAAATAAGAGAGAGAATAAAACAAACAAACAAGCATTTACTCATTTTCTATTGCTTCTAAGATTATATAGTCATGATTAGAGAATGAATTGACCAGAGAATTTCATGAAAACTTGAGCATGTATTTTTACTTTTGTGAATGATTGATGTGCATTATCATTAGAAGAGTAGTGACTAGTGGTAGACAAAGCCAGTGAGATTTTGAGTCTTAATAAACTTACACATATATATTAGTCTCATTGTCCTTTGATAATGTGTAACCTTCATGACATATATATCCTTATTTTGCTTTGATTTTCTATTCGAGACCACTTTTTATAATATGCATTAACATGGAGATGATTGGGCATTGCATTAACATGGAGATGATTGGGCATTCTTTGTTTTTCCAAACTACATTAGCCAAATAGCCTACCCATTATATGATTTTCCTTTTGATAAGCTCCTTTGAACTTTATACCTTTCTTTGTGTACTTAACCAAATGTCCTTTCTAAGCTATAAAGCTAATGGAGCATTTGTGATTGTTGAGTTTGTGGATGTATAAAATTTTTAGAGTGGGGTTATGCATATTTGTGAGTTGATTATAATGTTGGGATGCTATTTTATGTCTTATCATTGAAATTTCGATGTTGATGTAGTTTCTTTTAATTTTTATATGAGAAAAGAAAATAACGAAAAATAAAAAAAAAAAGAGAAAAACAAAAGAAAAGAAAAGAAAAAGAAAAATGTTTAAATAAATGTATCAAGGAGGAAGTGTATATCTGTTGAAAAGTTGTTTATGATTAATCTTTCCTCTTAAAGTTGTATTGAATGGGTTAATTGAGTATGTTGAATATGAGTGAATGTTGATTTTAATGATCACTCCCTGTGGTTACAAATAAACTTTTGTGAGTGATTTATGCTTCATGTGGTTTGTGTGAGAGAGTTTGAGTTTGAGCTGTGAAACATTGTTTTTGCATTCATTATAGTTGATGTACATAATTATGATTGAATGTTGGTTTTTGCACTTCATGTATATTGAGTGTTACTTTTTTTTCACTATCTTTAATGGGTTTCATGCCACTTGATCCAAATACATCTCACCTTACCTTTTCCTTTGATCCATGATTTTACATGTGAACATTAGTGGTGGAGAAATGAAATGAAATGCAAAGTTGTGGAATGTCTTGATCATGAATGGTATTAGGTATACCTATAGATATATTTTAGTTAAACACATTTTTCATGTCTACCATTAGATTGCACAATTTTTAAAGGTATTAAATGTTAACAGATCATGAGTAAAAGCTTGAAATGTTATGTTCTTGCTATTTTTTTTAAATTCATTCATCTTTGTTTATGATTATGTATTCTTAGAAAATATGGGAATTGAGTAAATGTTTTTGGGTCTAAGAGCTTAATTTTGATGTTTTGCCAAAGGACGACCAAATGCTAAGTATGGGGGAAATTGACATATGATTAACTGATTGTATAATTATTCCATAACATTTAGCAATTAATGACACAAAATTACTTAAGATATTCACTTTGACTCATGTGTGATTTTAGGCACAATTTGGAAGCAAAGAATTTAAGTGAGTCGAAAGCACGAAACTTGGGTCATTTTTCAAAGATTAATATTCACTTGTCTTCATGGAGGAAGAAGAATGAAATTAGAGCAAGAAGAAAACAAATTTAGCCCAAAAGAAGACAACCAAGAAGCAGCTGGAAAAGGAGCAAAACGTTAATGCAAGATGAAGAAAACGTGACATCACATGGAGCTAAGCAACAGTAGATGTTGGGCGTTTCATACAATCAACATGTATTTCATGCAAAGCAAAACACAACAACTAGCAGCGTAGCAAATAGGAAGCACGCCAAGGCCAAAACACATCACAGAAGCAAGGAGCAACTAGGAGCAAAACGCAATATAGTAGGAGAAGAAAAGAAAAGCAAAACGCAGTAGAGGCAGGAGTGAAACGCTATAGGAGAAACGACATAACAACTGGGAAACAAGGAGTAGGAAACGATGACGTGCAGACGTTGGGTGCAAGAACAAAACATAGACGTTGGGTATGAGACCAAAATGCACAGTAACAAGAGATAATAGGCAAACATTAGAATGAGGGTTTAAGATGCATGGGTTTTAGAAGAGAACTAAGGGTTTTTAAGAGAGAAGAGGGAGGAGTTATTCTTCGGTGGAGGCTAAAGCCATTTTCTTGGGGGACTCTTGGTTCTAATGAAGATGAGGAGTAAAGCTCTCAACTATGAGAGACCCATGGAGGGATAGCTTCTTAACACCAGTTCAGAGGTGACATCGATGCCGACAACCCGGTTAGGCATTCCTTCCATTGTTTTGTTATTTCTCTCACTCTTTAGAAATTGATTGTGTTATCCTATGCGTATGGATTTGGGTGTATGAATGATTGTGTTATTGTTATAATCTGATTATTTATGTATTAACCCATTAGGTATTGTGAAAAGATAATTTTAATGCGTTCATTGGATCATTTTATTACAAACCCATTTGTTGGACCCCGTTTCGGAGCCAAATAACGAAGTCGTGAGAATGTGAGCGTAGAGGAAGACTTGGGATTTGAAGCTAAAACCCTTCGGAAGCAAGGTCGGTTTGTCGTGGCGAATTTATGTTTCACCTCGGTGAGCATATGGGAAAATCCCATAGACCCTTCTGGTAATTTACGCCATGGCGAGTGATCGAATTTCACCACAGAAAACCTGAAAATATATCTTCGCCGCAGCGAGACCAAATCGCCATACCAACAATAAATAAAGATTTGGGTCGCCGCGGCGAAACCTGCGGGACAAACCCAACAATCCCATCTTCCTATCATACTAAATGCAAACATAAATTCTTTCAACCACCCTCATCAATTCCACCCAAAGACAAAATGAACTTGGACATAAACACAAGAAAATTTTCAAATTCTTAATCTCATTGTAAATCGAGTGTAATGCGAAATGTTTAAAAGCTAAAAGTAACATCAACCATATTTCATTAATATCCAAAAGAAGAGTTTTACAAAGTTTTAATGGACATTTAAAGCCAAATTACAACATCATCCAAAAAGATATAGTTTACAAAAATTAAGATTTCTCAAAATGTGAATAAAGTCTTGTTACAAAAACTAAATTCAAAAGCAACAATAAGCCTAGTCGGAGTGATGCCTTGACTCTTGACTACTCGATCTCTTGCTCCTCACTTGAAGATGGGACGGAATGGTAAGGGCTGAGCTTAAAGCTCATGAGTAACAATTTTATAACCAGTAATAAGCAAAATCATTGAAATACTTATTTCCATTGTAACAAAAATTCACATTGAAATCACAAAGCACATATTCTCAAATTCTCAACCAAATTCTCAATAATGCAAATCAGGTATGCATCAATCTTGTCAACATATCATGAGCACATAAGCACATCAAAATGATTTTGGGAGGTCCATAAATAGAAAGAACTAACACATTCCTATATAATGGTCTTGTGTAGTCGTGAACAGAACGAATTAACACAATCCCACAAAGTAGTTGTGTGTAGTCGTAAACATGAGGGAGTCTATGAAGGAACTCCATGCCATTAGCGGGCAGGCGGGAGAAGCCTTTAGTCGAAGTGCACTTGACACACAAAATGGACCAAACCAAACTCACATAACATGTATCTCATAACTTGTAAACTTGTAAACTCACATAAAATGTATCTTTTCAAAAATCATTTTCACATTCTTTTCATATTCATCCACATAATATGCTCATACCAAACACATAACACTTTCTCAAAGCATTAAAAGAGTTACATTCATAAAATAGTTGAAATCATTTATTTCCATCACTTGAAAGAAAACATTAATGGCCTATTACTTAATTATAAAACTATAACCCACCTTGAAATCCTTGCTTATGAAATTGGCTTAAGGATGTCTGTCCTCTTGCCTCTCTTAATCCCCTTCTTGATTTCCTTTAACAATAACAAAATCCCATTTTAATAGGAATTCTAATTTGAGAATCCTAGACAAATGCATTCACTAAAATGATTTTAAAGTACTTAAACCCATGCATTTCCTAAGCTTTATGAGCCAAAACCCTTTCTATAAATCCAAACTTTCGAGTCAATTTTCCATGATCATTTTGATCAAGTAAATGATGAAATTTGATAACACTTCCTTCTAGAAAATTTTTCGTCATTGTATTACGTTTCTAATGACACTAAATTATTCAATTTGGTTTAGTACTCTAAAAGTTTTACCCCAAAAATTTTCGGGCTATTCTTATACTAAAACAATATTTTGTGTTCAACTTCCATTCACAAATTTAGATCCTTAGAGACTGAATTAAAATTCGATTTCATCGTACAAATTGTAGCCCTATGTCTCTAGTTTACTCCAAATTAAAAAAAAATTTCATTTGGATAACTACACAAAATGTTATGCTTAAAATACCAAAATATGCTCTGTGTAGGAAAGTTGACTTCGCAGCGGCGAAACCCATAAGTTCGCTACGGCTAACTTTCAGAGAAAGCTACTCCAAGAACGTGTTTTACTACATTTTTCATCTTTTTACTTCTCACATTTCACATATAACCCATCTTAAACCTAATCCATCTCTTCTACTTCATTTCAACCTAATATCATTGACAAATACATCATGATCTATTTTTGATCATTAACCCTAAAAGAGAACATTTGCTTATATCATTTATCAACAACTTCCCACACATATTCAACTTTATTTGAGTTTCATTTAACCAAACCCATGAAATTTAAAGTATAACTTACTTGTTGAAGCTTCAAATTCTTCAAACTCTTCAAGATCTCCAAAAACCCTAACTTTTACTCTCCTTCTTTCTCTCTTCTCACTTACAATTCTTCTTCTTCTACACTCTTAATAATCATAAAATGTCCCTTTTTCCCTCCAACACAAGCTTTATGTCTTTTAACCTTAAGTGACTTGCCAATTTTGCCCTTGATACATTCTTGTACCATTAATACTTTAATTCCATCAATCCATGCAATAAATCCTCCTAACTCTGACATAATAATTAAACTCCAAATAAAATGATTTATCTAGCAAGACCACAAAAATTTATTCAAATCATGCTTAATAAAATAAATAAAAAATTTTGGGGTCCAACACCATTGCTAGAATGTCTAATATAATTCGTAATTGTTAAGTTGAAATTCATTTGTAGCGACTAATGGTTTGTAATCATTAGGGATAACATAACCTAGGTTAAATGATGCATTATATGTGGTTGATACCTTGATTAATCGTTTTTCCTAATTCATAATGCTACTACTTAATTGAATCTAGAAATTGTATCCTAGGTTATTCGATAGTTAGGTTTAATTAACAATCATATGTTGATTAAACACTACCTAAGGGAAAACTTGGGTTAATTATTTACCCATGATTAATAGTTTTTAGGAGATGTTTGAGAACAAAAAATCAATGAAACGTGTTTAATTAAGGTGTAGGCCGAGATTGAACTAAAGAACTAGATCCTTACCGAATTCTCCACTTTTATCATTTTTTACATGTTTTCTTTAAATTTCTTTTGTTAGTTAGCTACTTTAGCTTCATTTTTTTTTCTTATTTTTAAAACCAAAACTCCCTAAACCTAAATACCAATTATTTTCATTTCAATAACTTTACACACACTCTCTGTAGGATCGACCTAGACTCACCATTGTTATATTAGTAGGTCTAGTTTATTTTGACTAGCATTACGATGTGCTACCAATAGGTTTGGTTGCTTACTGTTCAATAACTCTTATTTAGCTAGTTTATATCATCCATATAAAGTGCTTTGATCTAAAATTTCAATTATTCCGTATTTCCGCATTATCATATTGCTCCATGTCTAAAATATGTAAGAAAGAGGTGTTTCCACGGCTCTACCACTGAGAGAATTATGTGCCACTTAATCCTTATTTCATGGCCATATATCTTTCATGCTAACAAATGGGAAACCTTTCTCCTATTAAATAAATCTAATTTCGATTTCATCCAGGAAAAGCCATCATTTTTTCAATAATGCCTTTTTCATTTAATCCAATAGCATTTCAATAGATAGGAAAATATTTTTTAAAATACTAATAACTCTCAAATAGAGAGGGAGTCCTTTCACTTATCACTTTTTATACTTTGCATTTAACATTAAGGACGATGTTTAGTTCAAATGTGGGGTAGGGTTTAATTTAGTTTAGTTTAGTTTCATTTTACATAAAAGCATGTTTTACTTATTTTGTTTTATTTTTTTCTAGTTGTATGATTTTGCTTTACTTTATTATAATTTTTAGCTAGTTAGAGCTACTTTATTATATGGTTTCATCATATGCATTTTGAATAAATTAGATTGAGTGTATGCTAAAGGATTTAGTATTTTAAGCATAAGATTATCAATATATTAAATGGTTAAACTATCTAGAGTTATGGTATTTTATAAATTTTGATGATCATATGATAGGGCATTACAGGAAATTAGGATGATTCTGATTTCTTGTGAGATTCTAAGCGAAAAATGATTGAAACATTCATATTAATCTGAGTTTCATTTAACATGTGTTGTCTTCTATATGAATATTTCTTTAGAACTTGCTTATAACCATTTTAATACCACATCGATATATGTTTGCATAAGAATGAAAAAGGCTTTCATTGTTTTATAACTTTTAGCTTAAAAAACCAACCTAATTCAATATCCCTAGCTAACCCATTTGAGCCATGGCCTTTTTCTTTTATGTTATAACCATATTATAAGCCAAATTCTCTACTTAAACGTCCTTACCCAACCATAAATATCAATAGGGCATTTATACCAAAAGTCTCTTACAAATTCAAGAATGAGAATACGGGAACCGAATGAGTGTTTGTAACTATATTGGTGGTGATAAAGCAAACATACGCAAGAGGGGGTGAATTGTGTGTAAAAAAATTCAAGGTACTTTCAAATTGATAAAATCCTACTAAATTAAAATAAATTTATAAATAAAAGGATCCTATAAACTTTCGAAAGGATCCTGTCAACGTTGAAAAAGAAAGGAGCCTATTAACGCTCAAATAGAAAGGAGTTAATTAATCGAAAGGAGTTTATTAATGCTCAAAATAATAGGAGCTATTTAATCGATAGGAGCCTGCTAACTTTTGAAATAAACTTCCTGTGACATAAAAATAGAAAGAGTCTATTGTAAAACTGAACGAGCCTCTTGAAAACTTATAATGTGAAAATTTAGAAGTAAGAAACAAAGAGAAAATGACATAGTAGATTTATACTGGTTCAGCTTATAACGAAGCCTACATTCAGTCCCCAAGTGTCCAAGTCGAGTTTTTTACTATAAAAGACAAGTAGTAATTCGACGAGTCTCTTCAAGCTCATAAGTGTATATTTTTCAAGGTTCTTCAACCTTCCATAATAGTAGTATTTTACTAGCCTCTATAAGCTCTCAACAAAAAATGTATAAAGAATTTAACAGTCTCTCTTAATAGAGTGATATCACTTTCTAAGTCACAAAGAGTTTGATATAACTTTTAAAAAATAATGAAGCTTTGAGATATTTGGCAAGTCTAGTGTCTGTGTGTCTTTTACAAATGCAGTAGCTCTTCCTTAAATAGACAATTTCTTCAACTAGCCGTTGCTTAATCTTCGATATTATCTCTATTGAAATCTTCGATATTCAGACATTCTGTCAAAGCTTCTAGAGCTGATTATTCGAATTAGTAAGATCCTTCTGGATGTCATGGAATCATTTCCAAAATTGTAAGTTTATAAAGAAGGTTCCTGCAAAAAGGAAGTAATTATTCTATTATTTTATTTTCTTTCAAGAATTATATTGTTGCTTATACAAGGAAATAAATCCAATTTGAATTTTGAAATATTATATAGTTATCATCAAAATTGTTAAACATAAACCTTGAACTAATAATCTCCCCCTTTTTGATGATAAGAAATTATAATAGATATATTTTAAAAATTTAAATAATAATAAAGGGTTTCGAAAGATACTTGTAAATTTTACTTGCAGTTATAATTAGAAGGAGCCTGACTTTGTTTGTTTATGACAAACTCATTTATTCATATATATTTTTATATCAGTTGGATAAGTTTTTGTCACTAAAATTGGTATTTATAGCTTTATTTGATTATTATTTGAATTATTGTGCCTTACATTTAATTTGTGTTTATATGGACAAAAAAAATGTTGTATTTTGGTTTAACTATGATAAATTAATTTTTGGACAATTGATGCTACATTATTTGTAATTTTTTTATTGTAGGTTATTTGAAGAAATTAAAGTTCAAAATATTAAGAAGTAGTGATCAAGACATTGAAGAAAAGCAACCTACTTAGAAGACAAAATGTGAGGCATGCATGTGCTAAAGGGCCTAAACATAAACGACAACACATGATGGCTAGTTGTATGAGTGCTTGGGCCTATTGGTGGACCAAAAATTAGCCAATTAATTTGTCACATCATGAAATGTGAAGTGGGAAACAACGTGAAGAGAGGTAGGCATTGTGTTGGTCTATTGAACAAATTAAAAGAGCCAACTACAAGAAAGGAACTTGTATGGGACGTGGACCAAGAGTGTGCGGTATTGGTTGGTTGTAAAGGAGAAGCAAATTAAAAGAAAAGAAAAGTAGCGCAAGTGGCGTTGTGTGAGGAGTGTGCTGTCTTGGCTGTAAAGGAGAAGCAAAAGAAAAAAAAGAAGAAGCAACAGGTGGTGTTAAAGGCAGCTGGCTGTGACGTGTATAAGGAGAGTGGCTGTTGGGCATTGGGGGAGGACTTGCGTGAGTGACTTGTGTGTGGCTTGAGAGGCAAAAATCGTGCGTGTAGTGTGTTGTGTTGTATGGTGTGTGGAGCTAGTGCGTGTGTGTGTTGTGGAGAGGAGAACGTTTGTTAGTCTGAGCTATGTAGTGTGGTGAGTTTAATATGAAGGCAGCTGGTGAGTAAAGGTGTATGTAACGATGGCAGCTAGTGTTGTTGTTGGCTTGTGAGTAGCTTAGAGAAAAATAAAAGAGGAGCTGGCATTGAAGAGTTGGAGGCATTGGGAAACAGAAGAGAGGCAGATGTGTGCATGGAAAGAGGTTGAGTGAGTGCGTGAAGGCTAGAAAAAATTCAGAAGAGAAAAGCTGGTGCTGTGCAGTTTGTTGGGTGATAAACGTGAAGGGCTAGTGGCTTGTCTACGTGGTTTTGTGTGTTGTGTGAAGACCAGGTTGGTGGAGTGAGCTGAAAAAAAAAAGATGCAATAGAGAAGTTGGTTGCCTGGTCTTGGGGGTGGAGTGAAGCAACGTGTGTGAGTGACTTGGTGTGCTGCATAGAAACGTGAGAGGCAGCTGGTGAGTGGAGTTGTTTGTGGAGTGAAGAGAGGATTGAGTAGGCGTGGTTATGAGATGCATAAACGAAGGAGTGGACTAGCAAGTTAATTTGTCTACATCATACTACTGGAGAGAGGTTAGGTTGTGAAGGCACTGGAGTAGTTGCGTGAACAGAGGAGTGAAGAGAAAAGTTAATTAGTCACTTAGCCACAGCGCGAGAGTTGAGCTGCTGATCTGTGTGCGTGCGTGACTTAGGCGTGAGTTGGTGGTCTGGTTGCGTTGGCTTAGGAAGAAGATAGCAAAAATCAGAAGGAAACATAAGAGGCACCAATTGGAGGACACATAAGTGAAACCCAAGAGATTTAGACCATTATTCTTACACTTCCATGGCTGACCGTTGGATCTCAACATTACCATCATCTTCAATGAATTTTCTTGGCTAATTTATCTCAATCCTTCGGTTCAATGTCAAAGGCAGGAGCTTGGAGTTTTTATAGGGGACTTTAACTGCATTTATCTTCTGCCTATTTAATTAATTAGCGATTCCTAGATCTTAGGATAACTATTTAATTATTTGGAGTTGTGTTTTGAGACTGGATTATTGTTTGGCAATTGATATTGTGTTGATTTCGGATTTAATTTCATTACTTTATTTTGGGTCAAAACTTAGTATTGAGATTTTAGCGAAATTGGTGATTATTTAAGGTGGCTTGAGTTATTTGGATCATTTTATCTGTTGTTGGTATTAATTCTGTTTCTTAATTATTGCATAGAAGTCGAGCATTGATATTAGTATCCTTAGTTCTATTTTACTAGTCTGGTGGCAGTTAGTAAATTGGGATTTTTGAAAAATATTTTTGTAACAA
>JANVCQ010000230.1:6922160-6940442 GCA_025531925.1 Erythroxylum plowmanianum
GGAAAGAGTGATCTAGGTATGAGTTGAGATAAGGAAAGATTTGGAAACAAAATTGGTAGTGATCTGGAAAATGTTCATTGAATATAGTTCAGTCTTTTAGCCACAACGTTTTTTATAGTTGTCCAAATGAGATAATTCTTAATTTGGATTAATATAGAGATATATGGCTACATTTCGTATGAAGACATCGAATTTCAATTCCATCTCTAAGAGTCTCAAAATTTGTTATGAAGTGAGAACTAAGTGCAGTACATTGGAAGATGAATGTAAAATTTGTGTTCTGACTTCGGGAGAAAATCTAGATTAATCTAGATAGATTTTGGCAAAATTGTCTTCTTGGAAGTTGTAGATGATCTTTCCAACTTTCCAATGGTACAAAGTTTGAGAATTTTAGACATCGGAGTTGAGAGATATAAGCATTACAAATTGTACTGTTGCATCGTCTTAGTTATTGTACAAAGTAAGACGAAGTTACTGTACAAAGTAAGATGAAGTTACTGTACAAAGTAAGACGAAGCAAAGTAAGACGAAGTTACTGTACAAAGTAAGACGAAGTTACTGTACAAATTAAGACGAAACAAAGTAAGACGAAGTTGATGTACAAAGTAAGATGAAGCAAAATAAGACGAAGTTACTATTCATGTAAGATGAAGCAAAGTAAAAAGAAGCAAAGTAAGACAAAGTTACTGCTCATGTAAGACGAAGCAAAGTAAGACGAAGTCACTGTTCATCTAAGACAAAGTTACTGTTCATCGTCTTAGTTGTGTCGTCATATTCTGTCCTATTTTTTATCCTTTTAGAGGTAGAATTTCATTTGGTGGTCTGTATAAAAGTTGTATATCTAGAAGTTTTCTTTCAAATGGTCTAAGAAAAAACTCAATCCGACACCTAGAGTGAGAGTTATGGCAATTGTGCCAAGGTATGTACAATATGAGTATAGACATGAACATGTTAGACTCTTTTGGCCATAACTTTTTCTCTAGACATCCAAATGACTTGCTTCTTGAAACATTGGATTCATAAGATATCGATCTATATCTCCACCAAACATCATGGCCATCTGAAATTAATGGAGAAATATTAAGTGAAAAGAGTGAGACAGGTACAGTGAGTGTGCTCTTAAGTAATATGAACTGATGGTATTCTACTAAACATACTTCAGTATTTCGATGATATCTTGATCTGTAGAGCTCCAAATGAGATTATGTTTTATTTGTGATAAACTAGAAACATAGGGCTACAAATTATATGAAGAAATAAAATTCTTAATCAGACTCTAAGAGTTTCAATTTTTGGATGGAAGTTAAGTATAGGGTATTGTCTCGGAATAAAAGCAGTTCGGAGATATCGGAGTATAACTTTCACACTACTGAACCAAATTGAATGATTTTGGTGTTTTTAGAAACATAAGAAAATAGAGAAGATGCTTCTAGAATAAAATGTTATGTTAGAATATTCAAGGGTATTGTTGTCAAGACACTTAAGTATAAAAGACATAAGATATAAATGTAATGGCATATGGGATAATTCTCAATCATTAAGGGCATAATTGGAAGAAGAAGTGTTATCTTACCTATAAATGGAGTAGAAACATGTGAATGGAAGGAAGTAGAAGAGAAGAACGAAAATTATAGAGAAAAGAGAGAGAACGTCATAAAAAGAGAGAGAGAAGTACAAAGAGAAGCAGAGAAAGAGAGAAAGAAGAGACAACAAGTTAGAGTTTCAATTTCCCTAGCCTACAAGAGAGATTTTAGAGTAGATCAAGAAGGGAAACAAGTAGAGGAAGAGAAGAGCTTCCCTTAAGCCAAGTATTCCTTCATTTGGTGAAGACTGAAGGTAAGATAATTTTGAATCTTTTAGATTTTTGGAAGAATTTTAGTTCATTGAGTTTAGAAAATATTGGGTTTAAGTATTCTAGAATCAATTTTAGTGATTTTGCATTATCAGATTTTCAATTGGATTCCTATTGGATAATGATTTGGATATTTTGAGATCATATGAGGTTAGAAAAGAGAAGATGACAAATTAAGTTATGATATAAAGTAACCAAGTGTTCTTGAGATGTAAGCTTATGAGTACGCTAGACATATGCAAAGGGTAAAGATTGATGGGAGAATTTAGAGATTATGTACAAATGAAGTATAAAGCTATGTTAAATTAGATACATATGAATTATGAAATGGGAATGAGATTAATATGTGTTCTAGAACATATGCCCGGGATTGTCATTGAGCATGCATTATACATGGTCCGTTATTACAATTGTGCATAAATGAATGTTTTTACGTGTGCAGTTATTGATGAGTGTACAATGTGTGTCTTGCATAAATAGGTTGTGCAGGTCAAATGTCCACATTCAGGTGTTCCCAGAAATTGAAAGCAAATGCTAATCTGGAACGTATTGTGAGTAGACCTAGATGGTCTTACTTTATTGTTTGTTTTGGTTATGTTATGAATTGAGTGATTATGAATGTGAATGTGATTGTTAAATGTGTTATGAATGTGTATTTGTATTTGTATATGAATGAAATTGTGAATTCTCCACTTCAATGTGGAATGCCAGACTAAGGTCCAATGACATGTGAAAGTGAGTGAATGGGAACAGACAAACGTGAGTGATGCATTCCATTGCATTATTGCATGAAATATAATGGCAGTTGTGACCAGAGTAGTCAACGATTAGAGCTTAAAGCTCAATGAGTGAAAATGAGCCTTGAGCTCAGAAGTAAATCAGAGTCTCAGGCTCAACGTTTAATGAGCCATGTATCCCTCAAGTGGATAAGGGACAGTTATCAATGAGCCCTATATGGGACAGTGCAGGCACTCGGTCACAACAAAGTAACGAATGAAAAGTGAGTCTCATGTGCATTGTCTATGCATAATATGAACGGTTAAATGTAATGAATATGAAGTGTTAAAGTGAATGTGAAGTGTGAAATAATGTGAAATGTGTGATGTATGTGTTATGTGAATTATGTGATTGAGTGAGCAATCGATGATGGTCTCTCATTGAGTTCGCAAAACTCACCCAAAATTTGCAACCATTTTTCAGGATTAGAAGAATACCCCGTTAGACTAACGGGAGTATACCTACAGCATACAAGTGAAGGATAGAGGTTAGGATTAGTTCGCGTCTGCATTGCATTTCCCTATTTTGTATTGAATCGTATATTCCGCAACTTTTTGTATAAATTGTATTTCGAAATGACTCAAGTATTTTGTATTTGTGGAAGGATCTGAATGACTATTAAAAATTGTGTTAATTGAAAATGTTGATGAATGAATGTGGGCCCAATTTGAGTGTTGATTTTCTCATATGGTTTGTGGTTTTTTAAAAAAATTTATAACGACTTTTGAATGATTAAGTGCATTAGCACGCCACTCTCGCGGGGCACGGACTCGAATATTATCATCGATGTCGAGTTCGGGTCTTGCGAGAGTAGGGTGTTACATCTAAGCATTTAGAAGCCAAGTATTTGACCATCAAGAAGTTGATACAGAAAGGTGAGATTGAGGTAGAGCATTTAAGGATTAAGAACATACTTGCTGGTCTTGCTGGTCCTTTATCTAAAGGACTTCGCCCACGTGTTTTTGAGCGACATGTATACAGTTTACATGTATTGAGGTCCTTAAACACTATTAGTTAGCGATCATTATGTTAGATCCTCTTACATTTGTATGTTTTTCATGTATTATGAATATGTTTCTATGAATAAAGATGATCATCATTTTGTTCTTAGTCATATATGTTGTTAATGTTATATATATTGTTGTAATACAGATTAAAGTCTTAAGATTTGTGTTAATCTTGAGCATATTAAAAGTCATTGGGCATATATATACATATTGACCTTGAGTCTATGTTATTAGAACACATATAAACACACACACACACACGGATTTTGACTTGACATAGGGGGATATAAGTGCTTAATCTCATAAGAATTTTCTCTAACACAGTTAGTATTTAGTGAGAGAAAATGAACGTCTCTAATGTTGTTTAGCACAAAGTTTAGAGAAATTGAGACCTACAAACGGAAAGATAATACATTTCAGATCATACAGGTATAATCTCAGTTGTCATACTCTATTTTTTCATTCATATTAGTAGGAAATTAAATATACGTGATTGTATTGGATATATGTTACACATGACACATATATTTGATATATTTCGGTATTAAAAGCCTTACGAGACAGAATGATAGACTTTCATTATCTTTGGATCAAACGTTTTTAAAACTTGGTTGACCTATATAGTGATTTATTTAACCATTTTGTACTAATTTTATAAACAATACAACTTTTATAATTATTAATTAATTATTGTCTAAATGGGAGAATGTTGGAAATTTTTTAAAAAATATTGGACAACAATGAATTACGTTTTTTTATTTTAATAAATTTAAGGTTAAGTAAATCGAATTTGATCAAATTAAAAGGTAATAAAGTAATATGATAAATAATATGAATTAATGGGCTAAAGTTTGATGAAGAAAATGGATCATAATCAGTATAGGTTGGACTAGTATTAGGCCTATAATGGGAAAGTTGGATATGGAATTTATATATATAAGGTTAAAGTTTCCTGTAACTGCTTCAACGATTAGTGAACATTCAGATTATCTGACGCTTTAAGAGATTCATGTGTTAAGAAAGTTGTAGAAAGACATTAACGACGCTTCAGTGATCAACTTTCGTGAAGGTTGTCGCGAAAACGAATTTGTTTCGACTTTAAAAAGCTTGTTGAAAGTCATGGAACCGAAATAAGATATTTTCATGTTTTCGTCGTTCATTCTCTTTTACATTCGATCCTGAATGCATACCTAAGGCTCGTATTACGCATTACATAATGCTTGAGTGTAATTGTCTACATCTTACAATTACACAACACCATAATACAAAGATTAATTTAGTCATTAAGATTATTCAAAAGATATTACATAATTTTGTCGTTAAGTTAGTCGAAATTAAAAAATGTTTTAACATGTAAGCAAATGAATTTATAGCATCCACAAAAGTTAGTTATAATCTTAATCACCATTTTGATTATTGTTATACAATTTATTCATGAAATTTTTAGTAAATTTAATGTTTTAAAATATATACCGAAAGTTAAACTGTAAGATAATAAGTTTAAGATTTAAAAGTTTCAATCATAAAAGAATTTAAAATATAACTATAAGAGATTGTCCGTCTTATTTAATTAAAAAAGATATTAATAAATAAAAATAATTTATTTATTTTAATTTATAATAATTGATTAATTTATAAAAATTAATTAATTAGTAAATTTTTAATAAGAAGAGCATGCTAAATCTTTTTTAGCCTTTGTTTGGATCCTTACTTGCACAAGGAAAAGGAAAAGAAATATTGAGAGGAAAAGAGGATAAAAGAATGAAAGAGAAATGAGATTTACTTTCTTCTGTTTGTTTTCCTAAATTATCAAAGGAGGGAATTGAAACTTATATTGGTCAGCTATCAGAGAATGGAAGAGAAAAGTTCTTCTGTCTTAAGATTTATCCTCCTTTCCTACCAATTTGAGGGAAAATATATTTAGTCTAAATTTTTCTCAATTTCCTTTTCATTCTTTCACTTTTCCTTTGCTTATTTTTGTCTAAACAGTAAAAACCAAGAGAAATTCAATTCACTCCCTTTCTTTTTCTCTTGTTTCCATCGATCCAGAAAAAGGCTTAATAATCTTCGGTAAAAATTGATTTGTTATTTAACTGCTGTGTTACGCAGCAATATGAGTGAACCCCTGCTCTGAGCAGTTCCACTCAGAGAGACATGGAAATAGAAACAGAGCAACAAGTTACTTTGCCACCTGTTCAACAGCCTCCAAAGATTCATCGTCTCCAGGAATCTGTGGTAAACAGAATCGCTGCCGGCGAGGTGATACAGCGACCAGTGTCAGCCGTGAAGGAGCTGGTCGAGAACAGCCTGGATGCCCACTCTACCTCCATCAATGTCGTCGTCAAGGATGGTGGCCTCAAGCTCATCCAAGTCTCCGACGATGGCTACGGCATTCGGGTACTTCAGAGAAACTTTAAGTTTCCTTCTTTTAAGAAATAAAAAAGATGCCCACATTGTTATACTATTCTGGGTGTGCTTATGATTAGCCTGAGGACTTGCCGATACTATGCGAGAGGCACACCACGTCGAAGCTTTCGACCTATGAGGATTTGCAGTCCATAAAGACGATGGGGTTCAGAGGAGAGGCGTTGGCCAGTATGACGTATGTAGCTCATGTTACTGTCACCACCATCACGGAAGGTCAGCTTCACGGTTATAGGTGGGTAATAGTATTTGTTTATTTCAGTAGATACTTTCTTCTTTTGGGGGTTTGTTGGCATTTGTTAATTTGAGTTTGGGGATTGTGGATGCTTTGTTGTTCAGGGTATCGTATAGGGATGGTGCGATGGAGAACCAGCCAAAGGCTTGTGCTGCTGTGAAAGGGACTCAAATCATGGTCTGTTTTGGAAAATTTTCAATTAAATCCTTAGCATTTATTTTCATCCGTGATGGTTGATGTTTAAATTTGGGGCTTGTGCATGTACTTGTAAATGTGGTTATTTATTCGAACAAGTTTGGTTTTCGTCTTACAGGTTGAGAACTTGTTCTATAACATGATTGCTCGGAGGAAGACGCTCCAAAATTCTTCTGATGATTACTCAAAAATTGTAGACCTGCTTAGTCGGTTTGCAATTCATTACACAAATGTGGGCTTTTCTTGCAGAAAGGTCCATCTCATGATTATTTATATTTCTTTGCTTGTATCAAATGTCAAATTTTGCATCACTCTGAATAATACTTTTTCCATACATTTCTAATCAGCATGGAGCAACCAGACCAGATGTACACTCAGTAGCTACTTCATCAAGGCTTGATTCCATCAAATCTGTTTATGGTGTTTCAGTTGCTCGTAATCTAATTTCGATAGAAGTTTCTGATGGTGATCCTTCTAGTTCAATTTTCAAAATGGATGGATTCATGTCCAATTCAAATTATATGGCGAAGAAAACAACGATGGTGCTTTTTATAAATGGTATTTATATCTTCATACGGATTATTGGAAGTGTCTTGCTGCAAGGATTTTATGTTTTTCCGTTTTCATGTTTACTGCCTAAACCTGCTGCAATAGTATTAGTGATGTTTTACATGAGAATTTGATGATATATTCTTGTTTTATGATAGAGTAAGCATCACTATCAGTTTAATTTTAAAAAGTAAACGCTATCAAGTAACTGGTAGGCTGCAATTGGAAATGGGTAGGTCCCAATTCTTGAGGAGTGAGCTGAGAAAAATCTTGGTTCATTAATCAAATGAAAATATAATATGGAATCTTTCGGTAGCTTCGCCTAAATCATGTCATCACTGCAATCCTTGAATTGGACATGGATTTTTGAAATTAATATATTTCCCATTTTCCAGATGAAGTTCCTTATATTTTGTTTGTACTGTTAAAGATGGTGGTAGAAAGGAAACAAGAGGAATGAAAGAGGCATACATGAAATTACTGTTTGAAATTGTCAACCCTTTTCCCTCTCACTTCTTTTCTGTAGAGCCCCGTACCTTGCTTATCATCCACGGCTTGAGTGTTGTTTGATGCCTTGCATTCTTAGCTTTTTATTTTTCCTTGTCAATGTATCAAGTCTTATTTTCTCTTTGTTCCTTTCATTTTTGAAGTTTTTGTGCATGTTCTCTAGATTTTGGATTTTCTTCTTTGCTTTTATATTTTCACTTTTCTTCGTCATTTTACAGATGTTTTGCTGACATAAAACATATAGCCTTCTAGTTAATGCTGAGAAAACAAAAATTCTTGTTGTGCTTAATGCTACGGATTTAGTCATTAAATGTTTATGGTCATTCACCAAAATATGTAACAAGATTTACTATTTTCTGTGGGGGATATTCTTGCATTTTTCTTTAGAGAACTCTTATACATGTATATATAATCAATTTGTATTAAAATCTGTACATAGAACTATTTATTGGGCTTTGTACAGTTATTTGTTGACCAGTTACGATATCTTGCCTCTTTCTTCAACTTCATTGATATTTCTTATGTTTTGGTCCACTTCAGTTGGGCTCTTCGGAGGTTCAATGATGTAGATTGCATTGAACTTCATGAACTCTGTCAGTTACAGTATACTTTTTGTTCATGACTATATGAAGCGATCGCTTGAGCCTTTATGTTTCTGGTATTCTGATCCATACCATCTATCTTCAGATTCTGATATGCAAATATTTGATGTTTTACCCACTTGTATATGATTTGGACTGATGCAATTCATTATTATTGCACTCTGGAAAATTAGTCTTTATTTAAAAGCTTATGAGAAATCAAACATGAGGCCTTGCCGTCAAGAATTCAATCTTTTATACCGCATGGCCTTTCTATTTGTCGAAGCGATATAATTGCTTTGCTCTATTCATTTTTAATTCTTTTTTTATATAATTTTTAGCATGGATAACATGCGTATTACATTTATCCTTCCATAATTTCTAGGAAATTAGTACTCCAAGTGTAATATACTTTTGTATTTTACTATAATTTATTTCCAGATAGGCTTGTGGATTGCTCTGCTTTGAAGAGAGCTCTTGAGATCGTTTATGCTGCTACCTTACCTAAAGCTTCAAAGCCATTCTTGTATATGTCAATAGTATTACCACCTGAGCATGTTGATGTAAATGTGCATCCAACAAAAAGAGAGGTATGGATTTAGGAGTGATCTCTCTGTCACCCACACTTTTACATTAATATTTGCTTTCAAGAATCTCAATGTTGAGGCAAATGGGATAGATAGAACAACATATCCTGTAACAAACATACATGTGCCTACATATATATGCATGTTGGGTTCTTATTCTCTATATTGCTGCATCCAATAAAAAGTTCCAATGGCTTGTTCTTGGTCTCAGATTGTGAGAAACTGTATTTTTGTGATTGGAGATGCTATCTGTAATTTTTGCAATTAATGGTGCCTTTAAACTCTAGTTGCCTATTTTATATGCTTACGATTAGATTTCCAGTGTTCATTGTCATATTTTCTATGATTTCTGCACAATTTGCATAACATCTTGCGACGATACACACTTATGTGTTGCTTGTTTAATCACCAAGTAATCTGTATATTTCATATCTGTTGTTGAGATGCATGCCAACTTGGGTAGTCAAGGTAATCTACAGACACATAGGCTAATCATTTCCAATGATGATTGTCAGTCTTGCTATTTTATCAATCAGTTAGTATTGCAAATGGTTATGAATCACTTAGGACTATTGCTCCTGATACTTTACTTTCCCTCAACATTTCTAAAAGTCGTGTATGAATTTTTATTATTACCATACAGGTGAGCCTTCTGAATCAGGAAATTATTATTGAGAAGATACAGTCAACTGTTGAATTGATGTTGAGGAACTCGAATGAGGCAAGAATGTTTGAAGAGCAGGTATGCTATTAAATTGTTTGTGAGTTCCGAACTTGACGGCCTTTTGCAACTACTGAGATTTCATCTTCTTCTTGCTAAGCATGAAAAGCATTCGATACCCTCTCATATCTTCCCTCAGAGCATCAATAAGAAATAGAATAAGGACCTGAGTGACATTATTTCCAGTCCCTTTTTGTCTGTTGAAATTCTTCAATGTATATATGTCTGGCATTCTGGCGTGTTTGGATGCCTTTCATGGAGAGTTGTGGCTTTCTTTAATGAAAATAAACATACTATCTCTTAGGTTTAATTGAGCTTGGAGCACAAAACTTGCTGCATTGTTGGCAGCTGTGAACCTAATTGTAGTCTCAATTTATGCATTTCATTGACATAATACTTTTATCATCTATACTCGTCTTTTGCTCCATATTATTAGGAGTTGAGGTAAGGATGTATTTTTTTATATTCTGTATTAACAAGTTTCTCTATGGAAAAATTATTGGATTTTATTTGTTTGTTATTTACTGATAATAATGGAAACAGGGATATACTGGGCTGCATTTAGGCTAATATCATAATTGATCATAATCTTCTGGAGAATTAGTTACCAATCATATCATCTTTCCAGTTTTTCCATTTTGATTCTAATTTTAATCTTTGATTAATGTGAAGACTGGGATCAAAGCTTATATTTTCCATAGGGGTTCCTATGTCCATTGTTTTGAGATTATACAAGATGTAAGTTTTTATTTTGTTTGAGAAACCCGACTGGCATTTTTACTCCTTTTAACATTTCCCATTCTTGGTCAGCTTTATAGGAGCCTGGGTAAAGTTTTTGACAAGAGAATCACATCTGATTGCTAGGATCTGATTTTAGAGTATATATATCAGCCTTAAATTATCATAGTCTTTTGAAAGATGAATGAACATGGAGGACCTATTTTGGGACCATTAACATCAAGCTCTGTTTGTATCTTTTATGTTCTTTGCCTGCTTCTTGCATTATTCTATCTGATTACGAATTATCTATAAGTTTTATCTGACAATTGGATAGATTTTGTAATTGAAGATCAAGTTTACTTAGCAATTAGTGAAGCTCTTTGAAATGCATGCACATTTACACACACATATAGTAGGGAAGGGTAACTCTCCACTTGAAATGCCACCTTCCTGTTTTTGACGGTAGGTTGACCTACTTTTCAAGTTAAAACTTCTCGAAATCAATTTATCAAAAACTTTAATATTTGATCCATTTCTCCGGCATAAGATATACTTCAATCACTAATACTGTTCAGTTGTTACCAAGTGTATAAGATCATTTTATAGGTCTTATCTGGAAAGATAAGTGGTCTTACATGTAGCAGGAGGAACTAATGTAATTGAGATACTCTTCATGAGAGTTTCCTTTAATTGAAGCATTGACAATTGCTAGAAGAAGAGTAAATGGGTCATTATTGAGTCATTTTTCTTGTCTAGAATTCTTGTTTAATTCTAAATTTTGATGCTCAAATTAGATAATTGTTATTGGAATTTTGCTAAACAGTGAATGAAGTCCATGTTTGCATTCCCTGAAAGTTTTGTAACCTACAATGGTATGATGTACCAGATTTCTTTACCCTGTCATTGCTATACTGTGGTGTTACAAAAGTTCCGCTAGTTCTGCAGTTCTGTGAACACTACCTTTAACTTCTGCATTTTCTTTCTTCTTTTGATCAACTAGGTAGTAGACCCCTCTCCTAGTCTTCCTTTGACTGAAAGCAAGGATTTGAGTGCTAATCCTTTGCCCAATGGTATGTAATGTATATGCATGTTTCTTTCTGTTGCCCAAATACTTGTCACTTTCACTAGTTTCTCAAGGCCCCGTCATTATTGGTCATGCTATTTATTAATTAGGGTCAAAGATGTACAAAGTCCCGGTGCATAAAATGGTAAGAACTGACGTATCAGACCCAGCTGGAAGATTGCATGCCTATTTGCAGAGCAAGCCTCTTGACAACAGTGTTGAGAATTCAAAGTTGACTGCTGTGAGGTAGGATTTTGTTAGTTTGCATAATTTTTTTAGGCAGGGCACTTTATGCATTAGGTTTTCGGATGCTTTGTCCTAGTTTGGATCCTCCATTGAGCATTAAATGCTTAAAACTTCATTGAAGAACAGATGCCTTTAACTTTATTGTTGTTTTGCATCAACAAAGACACTGATGATTGTTATCTTAATGGTTGAAGTAAGTCCATTTATTCTACAAGTAACGTAAATATGCTTCATAAACACTTACACCAACTATTTGTCATCATCAAAATTGCTATCCTTTAGCAACCATTATTTGAATGTAATATTTATTAAAATCACTCTATAAGTGGGATTTCTCAAAAACCAAATTTATCTCTTAGTTTTTAAATCCGTCACATTCTATCTATTTCAATATAATAAGTGCCAAATCGGACTATGTTGGGTAACAGTACTGAGAGCAATATATTCTGTGAACATTCAGGATTTTGATCAAATGCCTCAATTTAGCTACCCTCTATGAAATGTCCTCTAAAGACTTTGCACTCTCTTGTTGAGAAAGACTGAAGAGATATGTCTGGGCTGTCGACCAACTGAATATGATATTTTGTAATATTGAAAGTTCAATGTTCTTTTCCTTTAGTCTAATATGCTCTTTCAGCAAAAATAGATTCAAGAGCAGAACATGATTATGCATTCTTTTGGATTTAATATGAACAATCTATTATAGTTTTATGAAGACATAATTTAGCTAACTCTCAATCTTAGTAATTGTATCCTTCTTCAGATTCTGATTCTGTGGATCAGTTGCAAACAAACAGCTTATAGAAAGAGTCTACTAGAATGAAGTCTTGAGATGGAAAGCTAGAATATTTTCTTGATCCTGCAGTTGTTTACTTTGAACTTTATGCAGGCCTATGAAGAACTGAAGACTTAACAATTGAAGTACTACATTTGTTTACACATCTTATAGGAGTTCAATCAGTTCATGAAATAAATATAGTCCTTCATACATACATGGAGGAGTTTGCATGTGCAGTTAAGTCCAAATTTGGGAATTATTTTTGATGCAAAAGAACTTAAACTTTATAAGAGAAATAAAAGAGGAAAGATCAATCAATCACAAGCCTTAATTTGGTGGGATGAAAATTGGGAATTGAATTAAAATCAAAGATAAGGCTGAATTCATATAGTATTAGGATTCCTTATTTGATGGGAAGTAGTAGTATTATGTTATTATGTTGTCTAGTATCCTGTTATTATGTTGTCTAGTATCCTGGATGGTACTATCTCAAATGCAAGAAATGAAATAAAGTTTGAAAAAATATGGCTAACTTTTATTTGATTGAAGATAACTTGACATTGATTTGATATTAATTCTGTATTGAAGGATGGGAAAAGCAGATTTCACTATCCCCTTCTATATTACCATTCTCATGCTTCTCAAATTTGTGCACATTTGCATGTCCTGTACATGGCAGATTTGAAACAGTTTGAGATGCTTGCTCTGGCTTTAATTGGAACCTCATGTTGCATGCCAAAACCAATTAGTAGCACTTCAGTTCCATTTTAGCAAGTTCCAGTCTTTTCCCAAAAGGACCCAAATAAGTGACTTTCCTACATCAGTTGTTTAAAAGGATGGCTTATTTAAAAGGATGGCTTATATAACGTGGGTAGGGTTCATTTCCTATTATCCTATTTTCCTTGGTTTCTGTGATCATTAGTCTTGAAATTCTTTTTTTAAGGATTTGGACATTGGCTTTGAATTCCTATTCTCTTAGATTTTTCTCTTAATGCTAATATCGTTATCATCTAGATCTTAAGATTTAGCGTTGGGGCACTAGCATCATGCATCATTGTTCTCTTGTCTAAACTATTTCTAACAGTACTCTATATTTCTTGTTTTCTTTTTTATCTTTTAGGTTGTCGGTTAGACAAAGAAGGAACCCAAAAGAAACTGCAGATCTCACTAGCATTCAGGAGCTTATTAATGATATCGATTGCAGCTGTCATTCTGGTAACTTAACAGACTTTTTATGTTATGTAGTTCTTGGGGTAAACTTTGTCATTGTCAAGTAACCAGGCACTTTATCTTGTTGTATGGTTATGTAGGTTTACTGGACATTATAAGACACTGTACGTATGTTGGAATGGCAGATGATGTTTTTGCATTACTTCAGTATGATACCCATCTCTATCTTGCAAATGTAGTCAATTTGAGGTAGGAATGGACATCTATAGTACTGAAATCTCACAGAAACCAAAATTATCAGTAGTGATGCATGCTCGTGATATTTGTAAGACTTTTGTATTATCTTAATAATTGTTCTACATTCACAAATCCCCTTTAGGGAATACAATTCTAAGATGCATGGTAATATTGTTTCCAAGGTCTTTGAGATGATTTGCTTTTGTCCATACTAAGCTTTATAAGGATCTGATAAATGCATTTGCATTACATGTTGTCAAGAAATCAGTGGACCAAAGACTTAGGCTATTGGGTGAAGTTCAGGAATCATTCATATAGTTTAATATGACTAACATGAAGTGTGGGCATAAAGATCACAAGTCTACCAAACAATCAAGGGAGACATGGCTTGTAATCAACATCTCCAGGTCATAAAAACTGTGATACCATGTCAAAAAATTGTACAACTCAAAAGTTTAAGTTGTTGGTCAGATTCATGAATGGTTCATGTACTTTAACACTTATGTCCATGGATATGCATGCGCGTTTATTTATTTGCCGTTACATCTCTTCCATACAGAAAAGATCATTTTCTACTTTTTCTGTAACTTCTGCTTTTCATGTTTTCACAGCAAAGAGATCATGTATCAACAAGTTCTGCGCCGGTTTGCTCATTTTAATGCTATCCAATTGAGTGATCCAGCCCCTCTCGCAGACCTCATTATTTTGGCATTGAAGGAGGAAGACCTAGATCCAGAATTTGATGAGAACGAAGATTTGAAGGAGAAGATTGCAGAAGTAAAATTTATTATCTAGATCATTTGTGTCCTCTTTCTTGTTCATAAACTGTCAATTTTACTCACTAGATCATTTGTTTGTTTTCTTTCCACTTTCATGTTCCTCCTCGGCTTGTTTCTCACCTTATGTGATTTATTTTTGCTTATTGGATGACTGCTACAGTAATTTTTAATGATGGATTTTAATATGCGCCAGGGATTAGTTTTACTTTCTTTTGGTTGAGCCAAAGTTTTTGATATGATCAAATAGTTAATTGGAAGAATGACTTCACATGTGGGTATTATCCCAAAAAAGACATCTTTATACTATTGTTTTAACCTTTGAATTTTACTAACTATCAAGCATCTATGTCTGCAAGCTCTAGTCTCTGTTCAAAAGTTACCATTTAGAAAACATATAGGAAGAGTTAATTCCCAGTATAAATATTCATGTTAATGGAAACATTAGTCTCTGAATCCAAAGGATAAGGGCTAATAATAAATAAACATCATGTAATTAGGCATCAAGTCAACAAACTTTTGGTAGATGTATAGTCATCCAACTATCAATTATATTAAACTATTGGAATGAATTTAATCTTCCTACTCAATTCATCATGAGCTTATATTTGTGTCTCTTTAAAAATACTATGGGGCCTTTTTTTCTCCATTAATTATTGTATGCTGGTTCTCTTGCTCCTTTGATTTTCAGTAGAATAAAAGATAGTAGTTAGAGTCAGTTTTCAAAAGTTTGTTTGTATGATCAATGTGCTTGATATTGTCGATGATTTTCGGTTCTTTCTTTTACAGATTAATACTCAATTACTCAAGGAAAAGGCTGAAATGCTAGAGGAATACTTCTGCATCTATATTGACTCACAAGGGAATTTATCTAGGCTTCCTGTCATACTGGACCAATACATGCCTGATATGGATCGAGTTCCTGAATTTGTACTTAGTCTGGGAAATGATGTATGTTCAAGGTGTCTCCAATACTTATTCATTGGTGTCATATTCTAAATTGCATTGTGTAATCTGGGAAATGATGTATTTTCAAGGTGTTTCCAATACTTGTTCTGTGTCATATTCTAAATTGCATTGTGACTTATATTGCTATTTTGGACTAAAAGATTTACTAGTGATCGCTTATTTGAAGATATTTTTTCTCTTCATATGAAGAAAATGTACGCATGTGAGATGAATTTACATTCATTTGGTTATTGCACTTTGGGATAAATTGAACATGTTTAGCGGACCTATTTGTTTAGTCATATCAGCTATACTGCAGAATACAGTCTTACCTCAGTAGACTGGATCACCAATATCAGCGTGATGCATAGATATGCTTTGGTGCTGAAGTCTATTCACACTCTTGCAGGTTGATTGGGAGGATGAAAAGAACTGCTTTCAGACAATTGCAGCTGCTTTTGGAAATTTTTATGCCATGCATCCCCCTTTGTTGCCCAACCCATCTGGAAATGACTTGCAATTTTATAGAACTAAACATGTAAATAATCCTCCAGATCCAGAAGATTCCAATGTTATCGGTATGTTTGACCGAATCCTGAACATGAGAATGCAATTGTTGTGATTTATCTGCTTTTATAACTCCCATGCATGAATCTAGCATTTCTTATTTCTTATTAACTTGACTAGTAACTTTTCATTTACTTTTCTCTCTGTTTTTTTCTTCCTGTCCTTCTATGGGTGGCATAATACAAATAATTTTACTTCTTAAACCATTGACGATTCAAGCTTTTCCAAACTCATAGTAGGGAGGCAGAGTAGTTGCTTAACATGTGGATAGGTTCATGATGACTTACTTTCTGTAGTACTACATGGGTTACATGTACTAACTAGCGACATAGAGGGCAATGCATAAAAGTATTCAATTGGCCAATTTTATAATATGGAATATAGTGAAACCTGTAGTACGAGTAATGTTGTGTAATAATCTATTTTCCTTTGTTTTGTTCAGCAACTGTTAAGTAATCATTTTCACATCTTAATGCCCAAGTATACATAGGAATAAAATGGAATAATGCAGTAAAAATGATCATGTAAATGCTGATGTAATCTGTTAATTCTTTTTATCTTTGAGATATTACATTATAACTAGTACGTATACCTTAGTTAATTGTTATGATTCATGTTTATCTATTTTGTTTCATATACTTATTTATAATTTTTAAATTGTAACTAGCAAACTCGCAACAGCTATTGCAACTAGTACATACTGTAATTAATTGTTATGATTCATCTTTATCTATTTTGTTTCATATACTTCTTTATAGTTTTTAAAATGTAGCAAACTCGCAACGGCTACTTTCTACTTGGATATAGATGTAAACTTTTAACTATGAATAGGAGTCAAAAAACTAAATATGTAATAGATTTACTACAACTTCCCTGTGAATGTTCAAGTTGTGGATCTTATCTAGCAAATGAAACTGGATAAGTATCAAGCTCTTGGAAAAGGGTAGCAAGCTTGTAAAGAAATGGGTCTGGTTTTGAATAGAAGCTGGCAGACATATGGGTGGTTGGTTTTGAGCTTTTGGAAGAAAATGAAGAGAATGTTTAAGAGAGAGAACTTGCTTTATTGACTCTACTTAAGAGAAGTATATCTTATTCTTATACAATTTTGATAAATTCAAAAGCTTATCAAATTAAGGGGTTGTTTAGTTCTGGAAAACCCATTTCTAATTCCAGTTATCATTTTCTTTTTCTATTTCTACCTCTTCCTTTTTCTATTGAAAAGTCTGAAAGAAAACTCTGCTCAATGAAAAATATATGTTCGTTTCAGAAATGTAATTAACTGTAGATATTATATACTACCCAAAGAATAATATATTTGACGTCATTAAGATATATATTATGATACAAAAATAAATGCATGATTTGAAGTTATTAGTATTTATATTAATACATAAAGAGTAAAATATTTTATTACCTATGGATAATATTGTTAATATTAGGTGAGTAAAGATTATGCAGACGTTCAAAATGATAATGGGGTTAACCAGAAACCATGAAACCTGTTCAGAGCTCAATCCTTGATATATGCTTTAACATTTTCTGGTTTAGGTAGTAAAAGAACGTGAAGGATAAGAAAGTCTCATGGTTTCAAGTGATTGAAGGCTTACCACTACACAAAAAGATTTTGAATCTATTTTGTTTAATGACTCGACTGTTTGCTTGGTGGCAAAATGCATTTAGGAAGTACACAACGCTGCCACTTTAGGCGTGTGTATGCTGGACCATGTCTGCTACTATTAATAAACTTGCAAATGAAAACTGTTCCCTGTCCTCAATTTTATGCACTTTCTTGCAATCATGGTGAGACGTCCAGAGATATTCTTACTGAAATTCCAAATTTTGAGTCTTCTTTTTACAGGAGACACTGTAACTGACAATGAGATTGAGCACGAGCTACTTTCTGAAGCAGAGTCTGCATGGGCCCAGCGTGAATGGTCAATCCAGCATGTTCTGTTTCCCGCCATGAGACTCTTTCTAAAGCCTTCATCTTCAATGGCTACGAATGGAACATTTGTTAAGGTAAGATATTCTATCAATTGCAGTTTATGGATCTTAGTTTCTCATGATATACTTGGTGAGTAGTTTCCTTCACTTGGACTTGGTAATGTTTGGCAAGTTGACACGCATGTAGTTACGTACTATTCCATTCAAGTTTTATAATTTTGCCGTCAGCTTTTTGGCTTATTTAGAGCAATAGGTTTGGTGATATCTAATGAATGAAAAGGCTAGCCTGCACATGTTTGGCTGACAGCTGAATATGCCCATTGATAAGCAAATGGATGCTAATATAGAACTTCTTATTGATTCTTAGCTGTAGCCCTCGTAGGAATTTCTACAAGCAC
>JANVCQ010000230.1:6940542-6950946 GCA_025531925.1 Erythroxylum plowmanianum
AGCTGACTCACCCCTCTTGATTCTCCTAGAACATGTCAACATGGGTTTGAGGCCCATGTTCAGTCCCTTCTCCCTCTCTCTCCTAGAATAAGTCACTATAGGTTTAGGACCCATAGTGCTATTAGGATCTGTGGTGCTATCAATGCCGCCCTCTTCAGAATCTGCCTTGTCCTCAAGGCAGAAGGAGGGGAATTGCTGTTGTAGTTGGGCAGCAGCTGTCCAAGGGGCTTCTTCAATAGGTTTCTCCTTCCATAGCACCAGCCATTCCACAGCTTGCTCTTGATTTTTCTGGACAGTCCGTTCAGCCAAGATTGAGGACAAGGAAAAGAAACTAGACAATTCTTCAGCTCTTCAAAGGCTCTTTGAGCTTCAGGTCCCCAAGAAAAGTTATCCTTCTTTTTAACAAGAATTTCCGGACTGGGAAAAAGACTGGTGCTATGTCTGATTGCACCTGATGCTAGCAATTCGCTGACTTGTTCCGCAATCTCATCCTTATGGTGGTAGGTATACCTATAAGGACGTACATTTACTGGATTGGTTCCATTATATAGAGTAATAGCATGATCATGCCCCCTTGAAGGAGGGAGACCCTTCGGTTCCTGAAACACTGATCGGTTGGTTTGTAACACTGAAGTGAATTCCTGCATTTGGCCTGGAGTTAAGGTGGTTCTATTTTTTGAAACAAGCACATGAACCTCACCCTCCCGCTGTTCATTCTGAACCTCCATTGCAATGGACTGAAGTACTCCTTGCAAGGCAGAGGTTGGTTGGGACTGCTTACAGCCCTGCCCTCTCAAGGTAACTACCTCTTTTCCGTGTTCAAACCCCCAACTCATTGTTTTCTGCTTGAAATCTGTCCTAACTTCTCCTAAGGTCTCCAACCATTCTGCACCTAAAACCAAATCGATTCCCCCCAACTGAAGAATGTATGCATCAAGCAGTAATTCCACATTCCCTACTAGCACCACAAGTCCCTTACACCGACCTTGTGAAAAGCATTTGGCCCCATTCCCTAATTTTACTCCATAAGCTGCGGTTGGAATAACAGTCAACCCCAGGATAGTCACCAAATCTTGTGAAAGATAGTTGTGACTTGCCCCACTATCGATGAGGAGCAAGATTGAGACCCCTGCCAATTTGCCCTCAATTTTAAGAGTCTTGGACTGAGCTATTTCCCCATATTCAGCGATTTGACAGACTATCTCCCATGCCTCTCCCATGTCGGTTTCCTCTTTGTTCCCATTACCAGACGGTGATCCCTCTTCTTCTTCATTTCCCTCCCAAATCAATAGTCGTAGATGTTTATCGGGGCAGATGTGGGTTGGACTGTAGTGTTGGCCACATTTGAAACACAGTCCCTTAGCTCTCCGATCCATCAATTCCTGGTAAGAGAGGTTTCTGGTCCCTTTGGGTCGTCCTTCGGTGGTTCTCTCCATGCCAGGACGCCGATCAGCTCCTCCCTCTCGGTTAACCCACTGGTTTGCGCCTCCACTCGTTGGCGCTTGGGGTTGGGTCAATCCGGGTCGCGATCCGACCCAATAGCGTCCTCCCACAGTAGGGTTGGGAGGCCCGACTCGTGGAACACCCACAGATCTCCAGCCCATGGTATTCTTGGGGTGCGCCGATGGAGAGAGCTTACGCTCCACCGCACGTGCTGCTGCTATCAGTCGATAACGAGAGGGAGGATCCAACGCCACCACCTCCAACCTTATATCCTCTCGCAGACCCCCAAAGACCCATATACTGATCTTCGGGAAGAGGAGGGACTTGGGCCATCAACAGTTCGAACATCTCCACATACTAATCCACCGAACCCTGTTGCGTCAACGTCTTCAACTGGGAAAAAGGATTCTCGTTGAAATGGTCACCATACCGATCGAACAAAGCTCTCTTGAAGGTCTCCCAATCCAGTTCGGGCGTCGACGCTAGGAGGACCTTAAGCCAGTGCCATGTCATTCCCTCCATGCAAATCTGTGCCAGCTGAACTCGAAGCCCCGGAGGAGTTCCTTGAATGACGAAGTACAGTTCAGCACGTGAGACCCATCCTATCGGGTCGTCACCTTGGAATGGAGGGAGCTCTACCCGCTTTGCTCGGAGCTGGTGTTCTTTCGACGTCATGGAAGTGACACCGCTACCTTCTACTGCAGTGTGTATCGACTTCCCGCGGTCTACCGAACTCGACCCCGCCTCTGGTGTTTGATGCGCTACTTGTCGTTGGAATCCCTCTCGCATTTCAGCGTGCATCGCCGCTAATGCCCTGGAGAGATCGTCCACTCCCTTTTGTAAGTTGCCCAGTTGAACTGTATGGTCCAACAACTTCGTTTTTACTGCGGTAATACGAGCATCCATTGCTTCCCACTTCTGTGAAGCCATTCTTGTTTGCATACACTGGGTCTCTCAATGAAAGCACCAATGATAAGCAAATGGATGCTAATATAGAACTTCTTATTGATTCTTAGCTGTAGCCCTCGTAGGAATTTCTACAAGCACTAAGCTATCAGCCAACAATGGCCCTCCCAGCTCTCAGCCTAGTCAGTACAAAATAGCCAAAAGATGTCCCTCTGTACTACCCCCCTCCCTTACATAGTTTTCTCTCTCTCCTCTAACGAATTCCCCTCTAACCGTTAGCTGACTCACCCCTCTTGATTCTCCTAGAACATGTCAACATGGGTTTGAGGCCCATGTTCAGTCCCTTCTCCCTCTTTCTCCTAGAATAAGTCACTATGGGTTTAGGACCCATAGTGCTATTAGGATCTGTGATGCTATCACCCATCAATAACTAATAAAAAATGTGTGCTATGTCTTCCAAAAGCAACAAACGCGTAGTGGCCTTTGACATTTGGATGCATGATTAAAACGCCTTGTAGTTTGAAACTGAACTAAGTTTCTTGGTTCCTGCAGATTGCTTCATTGGAGAAGCTTTACAAGATTTTTGAGAGATGCTAATTGTAAATAGTTCTGGGAAGATAACCATCAAAGCGTGGACGTTGATTGGTTCTCTAGCATTGCGGTTTGCCTCCTCCTTTTTTGACCCACAGATGGGGAAGAAGTTTCCGTGTAAATGTTTCAAGTCGTGGTTACACCCTGAAGGGACGACGCAAACCTGCTTTCTAGCTTCGTTTGTTTTGGTGAGAATGCTAGCTTTGTAGTTTCCCTTTTCTGATCCGATATGGAATTTCCTTGTTTTGATGTAACGCTGTGCAAGTGTGAACCTAGTGATTTAAAAAAAATATATCTCAAGTAGGTTCAGTGTAATATAACAAAAGATGTTACCTATATCAAATGTTGCAACATTCTTGTTAAATCCTGGGATGAAGATCTTCATCACCAAAGCTTAGTGAGAAACAGAAACTGCATAACTATATAAAAGGTCATCACAGCTCAAAGATGGGAATAGATTAGAAAATAGTTTCACAATGTTATTTTAGAGAAGAGGAACTCCAATAAGATGGTCTCCTTGTTGAGGGGAAACAGTTCATACCTTGAAAGGTGCTCTTAAGTAGTTAGCTTTTAGATCCAAAAAAAAAAAAACAACGTTAGATAACGTTCTGTTAAGTGAAGCAGGTATTCACTTGCCAACTTTTGATGAATACATTAAACACTAGATAATGCTGGGCTGAGTTGGACTTTTCCAATGTAAGTGAGAATTTTTGCTGTCTAATGCTTGATCCTAGACAGCATCTTGGCAGGTATGGGCTAATAATTTGTATTCAACAATCTTTTGGAGGTCGATGGGACACCAAGGTACCTTGTAATTTTCCAGCTTTATAGCCCAGCATCTCCAGGATACTTCTTTACAGGATACGAAACACCCCCAGTAAAAATTGCACTTTTGTTTATGCTCACTGTCAGACCTAAGGCAAATGAGATCGCTTCCAAGTGCTCTCCGGGTGACTTTTACTGAGCCCTTATCCCCTCTGCAAAATACAAGTAAATCGTCAGCAAAACTGAGATAAGTGAGATTGAGTTTCTTACACTTAGGATGCAATTTGAACTCAACAATCTATTACAACATTTTGCTCTTATGGGCAAAACTTTAAGTCGAAGACGACAAAAAAGAGATAAACAACAAGAATTCTATTCACTGTACAAAACCTTGCTATGATACCATATAATTTGGAAGAACAGGTATTGTATTTCTTCATACAAGATGCACATACTTAGGGTCATATACATACAAACCTATCGATACTTATCTCTGTAATCAAGGGATTATAATCCCTACAATTAATCCATAATCTATATGATCTGTAATATAAGACAAGCCTCAAACTCAGATTATATGACTTCATTATATTTGAGTTTAGCTTTTCCTTCTCGAGTACCATCATTAGACTCCCTAGAGTTCTATGATAGAAAGATTGGACAGTTTTTTTAGTATCTGAAAATTATATGTTTTCCTTTTGAAAGCTATCATGAAGCTAATAATATCCAATCCAACAAACTCGAGGACATTAAAGATTAAATAAACCAAGTAAGCTCAACCAAAGAGTGACAGCGAAAATGATCAATATTTATCTCTAATTGTTGCATAATTTGTGGTAACGGGTTGGTATGTTGCAACGATAGAAATGTATATTTGGGAACTTGTAAATGGATGTTCTAAGGAGAGTATACTAGTTACAGACACATTGTAATGGACCATAATTTTCAAGATGAATGTTGTTCGGCATCCATTCAAGCTTTGTACCCTATCGGACATAGGATAACATTTTGTTTCCATTTCCCGAGTTTTAGGGAAACCTATGACTATCTACCGACATGAAAATCAAAGCACTCTCTCTACAAACCCCACAAGTTGGGAATGCCAACTAATTGCTTCCCTTAACTTTAGTTGTCAAAAGGAGGTCATCCTCTAATTATTGATCTGCTTAAATATGGCAAACTTCTCCAAATAACTTCACGTTATTTAGTAATGCAAATATATATACTCTATGATGCATGGGAGATGAAAACGACCCTGGTTCAGAAATCATATAGCAACACAAGAAAAAAAAAAGCTTTGAAACCGTAGTTTTCATGGAAAACAAGATAAACGTTTCTGTAATCTTTGTCTTGGCTATCATGGTGCTTAGTTTTGAAGGTGGGAAAGCAAGAAATGTAGCTATGACATTGCATGGCGTTGGGGCTGAGGGTGTAAATAACCACGCATCATCAGGAAGTTGGTGCTGCAATAGCTGGATGCATTTCTGTTGCAATTCAGCTGGTGGGTCATCTCTAGGCAATGCTTTGACTCCTGCCATTGCTCCAGCTCCAAATGGCGCCGCACGGCACCACTTCCCATGAGCACATACACATCCTGGTGCGGTGGTGCCATAAGTTGCTACCTCCTCCAAAGCATACTTTTACAACTTTTATGTTAGAAATGGGGAGGTTCTCAATGTCACGTCTGAGTTTTGAGTAGTCTTTATTATCGTTGTCTAATCAATCGTGTTTGGCGAATTGTTGATGAATATATATATCAGTACATGTGTTGTCGGTTCCATTATAATGTACATGCTGCAACTCTATGTTGCTTTCTATGTAAATTAATGGGATATATATCAGTAGATGTGTTGTCGGTTCCATTATAATGTACATGCTGTAACTCTATGTTGTTATTGGGTATTATAGAATAGATCTCAAATGGGTCAAAGACTCTTTCTCTTTCTCTTCCAACAATGAACCATCATGATGATTGGTGATTGAATATTTAAGTTTTAGAAACACAAACTTATTAAGGTGAAATCTTAATTATTCTGAACCATTGAAGAACCACATAAAAGAAAGGAAGCAGAAAGGGAATAAATCAACATCTTACAAAACAAAACTTATGGATACAAGTACACAAAAATCATTCAATCCATATATGATTTACCATAAAAAGCATCCAAGATAATGGTTATTGGATATTATAGAATAGATCTCAAATGGGTCAAAGATCATTTTCTTTTCTCTTCCAACAATGAACCATCATGATGGTTGATGATTGAGTATTTAAGTGTTAGAAACACAAACTTATTAAGGTGAAATCTCAGTTATTCTGAACCATTGGAGAACCACATAAAAGAAAGGAAGCAGAAAGGGAATAAATATATATCTTACAAAACAAAACAATTATGGATACAGGTAAGCAAAAATCATTCGATCTATAAATGATTTACAATTACTCCTTTTCTAAATAAAATAAATAACTCTACCTAAATCCTTAATAAATTCAAAAATGTTAAAGTAATATTATTAACTATGTCTTAAAAATTATATATGAATTAGTTAAAAACAAAAGGTAATTATAACAATTTGAAGTCGCCAAATTACTAATGATATTTTATTTAAAATTATGATATATCAATGTTTTATATTAATTTATAGCATTTTTATGATTGTAAATCTTTATGTATTTTTCGTAGAAGTTTTTTTTTGGGTTGTATTATAAACTATACGTATAAAGGATAAAACATGTTAACTTTTCGTGTGGTTTCATTAACTTTTAGAACTTCACATTTTTTAAAATTTTAATGAAAAGTCCTTATATTTTGTGAAAATTTTAGAATTAGTCTGTAACACCTCACTCTCGCAAGATACGTACCTGACATTCTTGGTGATATCAGAGTACGTACCCCATAAGGGTAGCATGCTAGAATAGACATTCAGTCAAAATTTATTACAATTTTCTATTTCTTTAAAACAATTTATACATATGTGGAAATCATTAATCAAATCGGGCCCGCTTAATTTTTAAACATTTCCATTTAACAGCCACTTGGGTCCATTTTAGATACAAAATACTTATAATCATAATGTCATTTCATTACCAAATCATTCACATACATTTTGTACAATTCTTGCGGAACATAATTTCAAAATAACAAAATCACTAAAAACATATGTAGGTGCAAGCTGATCCTGACCCTTAATCCATATCTGATCTCAATAGCTATACTCCACTTAGCCTAATTGAATAATTCCTCGGAATCTAAAAAGTCACGTTGCAATTTTTTATGAGTTTTGCGAACTCAATAAGCGAACCTCGTTAAAAAATTTTCACCCAAGGCAAATACACAAATCACATATCTCACATATATTCATTCAAATCATGAATAATTCAATACTCACATTATCATAACATATCATGTTATCATTGCGAATTCATAACAGATATTTACAAATACAAATGCATATGAGACTCCAGATTCGTTATTATTGTAGTGATCGAGTACCTTTCACACACATATACAGACACTGGCTCATTGAGCTCAGTCAAAACAGAATTCAAGGAGCAAAGCTCTACGTGTTATGGAACAAAGCTCTACGGTAAGCACTTTTATACTGATTACTTCAGTCACAACGCCTTTACCTGAGCATGTATTTTATGAAATGCATCAAATACAAAATATGTCATGTATAACTGTCGCATATGATGCACAGTCAGAATCTCATAGTTATCAGACCTAAGTCCGGCGTTCAACTTTCCTTAAGCATTCAAATATCCTTCAGAATTGCCAAAGCAATCAGAACACTTCCAATACATTCCCAAATATTAAACTCCTCAGATCTTAAGCATTCAAATATCATTCAGAATTGCCAAAGCAATCAGAACACTTCCAATACATTCCCAAATATTAAACTCCTCGGATCTTAAACCCGGAATTCATAAACAAATCACAAACAGATAATAATTGGAAGTCAAACAGATCAAATCAATCTTAGGAAAATCATCTAGGTTGATTCACATTACGTTCCGATATGTTATTGCCTGGATGGTCCGGCAATGTCTGACTAACGTCCAATGTGCTCCTCTGTATCATACAAAAAACATTTAAAAATATCATACTTTTGCATAAAATGTATAAGTATGCCTTTATGCATATCTATGTATCTAAAAAATACACAATGCATGTTCAATGACAATCTTGAGTATCTTATCAAATTCTTATCACCATATCATTTGGATATTAAAACCCTCATAAATATAATTAGTACTTAGGATTTGGACCATAATAAAACAGTGTAAAGTTAATTTCATAACTCAATTGATATTTCAAACTTTTCTAATGATATGATTTCAGGTCAACTTTGCATATTTATTATGATAAGATAAAAGACATAATTAGGCAACACTTCCTTCTAGAAAATTATTCTCCAATGTAAGTTTCTAATGATACTAAAATCATTCAATTTAGTTTAGTATTTTGAAAGTTACGCTCCAATTATTTTCAGACTGTTCTCATTATGTAACTATACTCAACTTCCATCTAGAAATTGAAAGTCTTAAAGACTGAATCAAAATATGATTTCTATAGATACTTTGTAGTCCTATGTCTCTAGTTTACTCCAAACTAAAAATCATTCCATGCGGGTAACTACAGAGCAAGATATTGCCAAAATACGAAAGCCTGTTCAATGAAATCTTTCTGATTATCACATTCCAGCACAAACAACATTTTCAACTTAAATCCAATAACCCTACTAAATAAATTAAGTCACAGCCGTGCAACATAAACTCACAGCTGTACAAGAATCATGGGTGTGCAATACAAAAACTCAAACCCATGCACACCAACAAAATTAAATCACGACTGTGAGACTTCAATGCACGACCGTGCACATCAAATTAGACCCATCCCATATTTTTTGCTCAGTCTTTCCCAAATGGTTTTATATGGCTATGATTTTTGGTGGAGACGTAGATTAGTGTATTACGAGTATAATGGTTTAAGTACCATGTTATTTGGAGGTCGGGTGAAGAAGTTAGAATAAAAATATTGAAGGATGTTCAGAAGAAACTCTTCCAAAAAAACAATTGAAAGTTGCGATTGCGTGGACAGGTCGCGACCATCAATAGTGATGTTGCGATTAAGGTTTCTTTTAGAATTTTTCAATCAAACCCATATATTGTCAAAACACTTTGAAAGTTTAAAGAGTTCAAGTGGACCCAAAAATATTAATAAGCATTTATGAAATTAAAGAAATATTTTAATAATTTGTTGCTATTATCAATCCAAACCTTGGAGACATGTTATATAGTCATTTACAAAGCTATATACTCTTTAGGGAAAAAGATAACATCCAAAATCTAATATGTTTTATGAGCAAGATATTATAAGACTAATAGCTAAACTAACTAATGCTAAAAAAGACAGTATAGGTGCTACTTACAAGGAAGTTAAGTCCATACTTCCAAGCTCATACAATGAATGTATATACAAACCTTCCATTAATATAAGTACTTTACAAATCAGATGTAATAAGAAGACTTGTGAAATGGCCAACCAAGTTGGGACGTCAGATACATTACCATAAATTCTTTGAAATCATAAGTAATAATAGATATTATACTCTAAATATCTACAACTTCTAAAAGGTTACGAGATATGGATATATTTGGAAAGGCTTATATTAATAAGTATACAATACTTAGTACAACATCAATTCAAAATGTCCAAAAATGAGGCGTAATACAAGCTCTACTACTTAAGTTAAAGATGGTTAGCACACATCAAACCAGGCTCGTAACCATTATTTTGAACTCATAATTTGTAGTAAACCACTTTAATGACACCAATGGGATAAAAAATATAGGTTGGCTAAAGAAAAGAAAATTTTAGAAAATTAAAAGAGAACATGTTAATAAACATTGAGGTGATATCTAGGCAGTAAAATTATAAGGCAGATCATTTACCTAAAGATAGGGAATAATAATGATATTATCCCTCAAGATATATTTTATAAAGAGAAGGTAGAGCCAACAATATAAGTCAACTAGGTAGATACCATATAGCAGGATGAGGTTGATTGGATATATCCAATCCATAAGTACTAATAAGAGGAAAAGCTACTATATAATATGAAAGAGGCAAAAAATCTCATAGCTAAGGCCTTAAGATATTCAATTATAGATAGGCAATTATATCAAAGATCATTCACTATATTATGACTAAAATGTATGCCTAAATTTCAAACACAATTAGTCCCTGTAAAGATTCAATAGTGGGCTCAATAAGGAGGATCATCCTTAGCCCAAAAAATCTTAAAGTAAATATACTTTGTTTAATAATTCATAGGGATGTCAACCAGTTTACAAGAAAACATGAGAATTTCCAACAATATTTAAACCTACATCATTTATTTATCATTGAATCAATGTTATGAATACCGTATCGGGCTCAGTACCTGATTGAATTCTGGAACGAAATTGTACCGGTATTGGTTGGTACTGGATACCGTTTCAAGAAATTTTTTAAATTTATGAAATAATCCTTAAAATTTTTAAAAATTGCAAAATAGTCCATATTGGTATATTATACAGTTGTACTGTATACTTTATTAGTTTACTGTTTACATCAATCATGCTTTCAAAAATCTTAATAATAAATAATAATGACAATTAATATGAAATAACAATAATTTTAAATATTTTACATA
>JANVCQ010000230.1:6960245-6978602 GCA_025531925.1 Erythroxylum plowmanianum
TAATCTTGTTTCTAACAACAAGGACATGCAGATGTGGCCATCTTTGATTGCAAAAGCCAAGGAGGGAGGACTTGATGTGATAGATACTTACGTATTTTGGAACCTCCATGAGCCCCGGCCTAGAAAGGTCACTTTAATTACCTCTCGTCGACTTTCTTAGTACATATGTCTGTCTCCATCTCTGATGATCTTAGACTTGTCTTTGCTTCAATTGTACACGAATCAAATTGCAGTATGATTTCAGAGGAAGACATGACATAATAAGATTCATCAAGCAAGTTCAAGCTCAGGGCCTCTACGTATGTCTTAGGATTGGACCCTTTATTGAAGCAGAATGGTCTTATGGGTACATACCGCATATACGTAGACCACAATTTCTTAATGCGCCCCTGTGAAAGAAGTTGATACAAGATCAATAAGTGTTCATTCTTTTGCAGGGGATTGCCCGCTTGGCTCCATGACGTTCCTGGGATTGTTTATCGTTCTAATAACAATCGTTTCAAGGTAATTCGGTGTACATCACACTAATCACTTGAAAGAATTTAACTACAAAGCTCATGCAAGTATATATATGATGCTCCTGCTCATGGATTGACAGGTTCGCATGAGAAGGTTTGTCACGAAGATGGTGAAGATGATGCAATCTCACAACTTATTTGCTTCACAAGGAGGACCAATAATACTATCGCAGGTTAGTATACTAACGAAATAATCCAAACAAGAATAGCTAATTAGTAGATAAACTGAGATTGGGGAATTTATAGATAGAGAATGAGTATGGGACGATAGAAAAACATTTCGGTGAGCAAGGGCCAGCATATGTCAAATGGGCTGCAAGATTGGCTGTTGGTTTCAAGACTGGGGTGCCATGGACTATGTGCAAGCAAAATGATGCTCCTGATCCAGTGGTCAGTCTCTTTCTCACTTCTTGCTTTCCATTTTTTCTTCTTTCCACTATTAATTATCTCAGTTTCTTCTTGCAGATAAACTCGTGCAATGGAAGGAGATGTGGAGTGACTTTTGTTGGACCCAACTCACCAAATAAGCCAGCAATCTGGACAGAGAACTGGACCACTCGGTATACGTTGTTATGCATCATTGAGTTTCTGCCATTCATGTTCAATGAGACATATGGGTATAGCATAATCATTGTCATTTCTTCTTAATTAACTGATGCATCTAACATTTCTTCTAGCTATCAAGTATTTGGCGAGGACCAACCTGAGAGATCTGCAGAGGACATTGCATTTCATGTTGCTTTATTTATTGCAGCCAAAAGGGGAAGCTTTGTCAACTACTACATGGTATCCATTATCACCTGTTCGACATGTGTGCTTATATTTAATATGTCTTCAATTTCCATTGACCCACGAATTAGTTTTGTTGATTAGTATCACGGAGGAACCAATTTTGGAAGGACAGCTTCTGCATTTGTGACGACAAGTTACTATGATCAGGCACCTATTGATGAATATGGTATGTCATTTGCCTTTTTTACACATGTTTTCGTAATTCTTATCAGTTCATGTATTCTCCAGGACTTATCAGACAACCTAAATGGGGACATCTTAAGGAGTTGCATACTGCGATAAAGAAATGTCAAGTGTCTTTACTTTCCGGAGCTGAAGGTGTTGTCTGGTTAGGCCATGAGCAACAAGTAAGAAGTAATTCCCTGAACATGTCAATCAATGAAGTACGCTAATGTTGTTCCAATGATTCAGGAATAATATAACGTAAATGTCTTGGTTTTGTAGGCCTACGTGTTTAATAAAAGATCAAACAGATGTGCGGCCTTTCTTGTCAACAACCTGGAACGAAATGCTGCTACTGTGTTCTTTCGAAATGCTTCCTATGTTTTGCCTCCCAAGTCGATCAGCATCCTACCCGATTGCAAGAACGTCATCTTTAACACAGCCAAGGCAAGGTTTAACATGAATTCTCGTCTTGGAAGAACTTCCAAGTGTAAAAATTCTGAATGTTTTTTATACATATATCAATCACTTGCTGTTGCTGATATTTCCTGTCTTCAACAGGTTAGCACACAATCCAACAAAAGAAAGATGATTAGGGGAAAAGTTTTTGATGCAGCAAATATGTGGATTGAGTTTCAAGAAGCGATTCCAAACTTTGATGACACTTCCATAAAATCACATACGTTATTGGAGCAAATGGGAATAACAAAAGATGCGTCTGATTATCTTTGGTACACGTTTAGGTATTACACCAAACACATATCAAATGCAGTTGATTTTGTCTGACTGTTGTCGTAATTACTTGTTTATATTGGCAGGTTTAGGCATGAATCATCTGACAAGCAAGCCATGCTAAGAATCAGATCTTTGGGGCATGTCTTGCTTGCATTTGTTAATGGGAAATTAGTAGGTACGGTTGAATTATATGGTTCATTTACATCAAACATTTTCCTGGAAACAGAAATTAATATCTGGGATATGAACATCTTCCAATGGCTAAAAAAACCGTGTACTACTACTACAGGGTCTGCCCGTAGAAGCTTTGGGAGCAGAGTATTGGATCTTGGAAGTAGCATTTCTTTGAGAAATGGAATTAACAATGTCTCCTTACTCAGCGCTATGGTTGGATTGCCGGTACTGCTACTGCAATCCCATGTCCTCCAGTCCATACAACTAGTTTTATTATGTGCTGACTCTCTGGTTATTGTCAAGTTATCAATATGATCTGCAGATAATCTGATGCTCTGATTTGCATGTCAGGTGACTAAAACTAATTGATGTTTTCTGCAGTGGCAGTAATCTTGCTTGCATTAGTTGTTATAACTTGAGCTGCATTTTTAGCTACTTGATTGTGACACATTATTTAAAACCTTAAATACATACATGAAAGGTCCAGTTTAGAGCTTTTGTACCTTAATCTTTACACAGTTGTATGAATTTTCTCACTGGTTTATTGAAGGCTTCAGGAGCATTTCTGGAGCGCCGATTTTTTGGAATAAGGGACTTGAAGATTCAAGGTATACAGGATACAGAGTTATCCAGGAAACATTCGTGGGGATATCAGGTGCTATATTTGTTTTTTATCCAATTCTTCTATGCGTTTCTTAGTAGGCTTATCTATCAGGATCTGAACTGTGATAGTTCTATTTCCGTTTGAATAGATTCTTAAACGTCTTCTCAGGTCATTCAGCTTAACAATGACTTCCTATTGACCAATACTTGGCAATCATGTTACTTACCATCTGATATAGGTAGGATTGGCGGGGGAGAGGCTGCAGATTTACAGAGAAGGAAGATCTGACCAAGTTCATTGGCGTAAATTTTCCTACACTCGCACGCCACTCACATGGTACAAGGTAAAGTTTCAACCATTCGTAGGTTACTTTCACTGTCACCATAAGCTTAGCACATACAGATGAGATGTTAACCAAAATTGCCATCAAATCAACGCCAATTTTTAGTTTAGTTGATCTTGTCTTCTCAGTCACATCATCTGCTTGGTTGTTGGCAGACAGTGTTTGATGCACCTGTAACAGATGCACCAATTGCTTTAAACCTTGGTTCCATGGGGAAAGGTGAAGCTTGGGTTAATGGCCAGAGCATTGGTCGGTATTGGCCTTCTTTTCGCACACCTAGTGGATCTTCTTCCCAAACATGGTAAATGAAATCACTAGTATTTTGTCAATGAGTTTGAGTTCAATGCATTTGATGCTAATACTAGGATTTGGCCAGATAGTAAGGAGTTCTGAAATTGCCTCCTTGTATTCTCATCAGGTACCATGTACCAAAATCATTCCTTAAACCTAGAGGTAACCTATTAGTTCTGCTAGAGGAAGAAGGTGGAAATCCTCTTCAAGTTTCAGTAGACACTGCCTCAATTTCACAAGTGTGTGGTCATGTGAGTACTTCTCATCCGCCCCCAGTGTCTTCATGGACATATCACAAGCTAAGTACAACAAGCCGCTACTTGAACAACAATGGTAGGACAAGGCCTCAAGTTCAGTTAAGTTGTCCTTCAAACAGTAAGATTTCCCAGATTGAGTTTGCAAGCTATGGAACCCCACTTGGCGGTTGTGGCACTTCCTACAATCTTGGAACGTGCCACTCAAATAATTCAAAATCCGTGGTAGAAAAGGTGAGTTCTTTGACTCATATGCTTCCGTTTCTAGTATATGGATGCGTAAGTGGATTCTTTCTAAGTTGTCTGGTATTAATATTATTTTCAGGAATGCCTAGGGAAGATGGATTGTTCTATTGCAGTAGACAGTAGACAATTTGGTGGTGATCCATGTCCAGCCAACCCCAAATCCTTATTAGCTGTAGCAAAGTGCAAATGACCATAGGCATCAATTTTGGAAGGGGGTTGCCTAATATACGTTTTAATTTAGTTTTTAGAAATTTGGTGTTTGGTTAATGTGTATCCATTCATCAATTATTAGGCTCACGGTTTGTGGTCATTTGAGTACTGTTATGTGGTAGTCCGTCAACTCTTTCTTTATCACTAAATATAGGAGTAGTCTAGTTTTTCCTTTCTTAGTTTTTGAGTCATTAATACACAAAACTATATCATTTTGTTTACTTACATAAAACTCTCTTGTTTAGTATAATTTGAGAAGTTTAGGCTTCAAATGAGGCTCGTAAAGCTCGACTTAAAATCTTTCTAATAAAAGTTTGAAATTAATCTAAATTTAATTAACTCAAATTAATTTCGTTGACTTTAAGTCAAATTTGGACAAAGTCGAGCTTAAATTTTTACTTCATTCATACTCTTAATTGGAAAAAAAAATCCCTTCAATAATTTTTGAAATCTACAATCGTTTAGGTGGCCATGACACTTCGACAAATATGTCACTAACAAAAGATCAACTAAGTACCAAAAATAGAGGTGACTACCTTGATCCAACTTGTGTGTTATGCAAGCTATTTATCGAAGACAAGAATCATCTTTTTTCTAATTGTGCATATTCGAAAGCTGTGTAGAGCCAAATACTACATAAATTGGAAGCTTACTGTACTTTTTATGATTGGAACGCAATGTTGGAGTGGATCATTTGAATTTCCAAACAACAAAAGAAGGATGAGCAGCTGTTGAAGGCAGCTTTCATACTTGCAACAATCAATCTGTGGAGGGAGTGAAATAGAAGGGTTTACTCTTATGAAGAGATAAGCAAATATCAACCGGTAGAAAACATTATTAATGAAATTAGAGCTCTTGCTGTAGCAAAGGAAGCAACTAATGACTTATGAATCGAAATGAAGATAAGATGGAATTTGTATCCTTTTGCTACTGTGTTTGACTTGTTTGTATTGTATATTTTGAGCTAATCCTTTGTAATGATGCTTTTTAGTCTTGTTCCCTACAGGTGAACTTATTGTAATGTTGTAAATAGTTCTACTATAGCTAATGAAAATTACTTCAATTTTTTTTAAAAAATGACTTCGTTGTTTTTTTAATGGTCCATTTAACTTGAATTACTTTAAAACTCTCTTTAATTACATGTACACTCTACTTAGCTCATTTTTTCAACATATAATTGCTAAATTGATTTAATTAGCTCATTGTTCATTATATCATTTTATTGAATTTGATATTTCACAAATTACTTTAAGCTATTATAATAGAACTATTGATATTACTAAAAATAAATTTATTAATATCAGTATATTTTATTATCATCAAAAATATGATAAAGGTATAAAAAAGACTATAATGATTTGTTATACATTAAATGAGTTTCAATTATTTTTTATGTTTTTTATCAATTAGCTTAAAAAGTAAAAGATAGACTTTGAAAAATTCCCCTGATCTTTAATTTTTTTATAAACTTCTTTTAATTTTTAGTTTTCTAGAGAAACCCTTTCTCTTAGACTTTGATTAAAAAATAACGATGAAACATAACTATTAAAACATAAATTTCATATACATTTAGTTCTCTACATCGGATATTGACAAAGGTCACATCGTCATGTTTTTTAGTATGAGTGTGCAAAAAGAGTTGACGGGATGTAGGCTTCATGCCCATATACTTTTCCTGCATCAAAATAAAATATTAAAAGTGAACTATAACTTATAAAAATTTCGACAAAAATTTCTCTATTTTTATGATATTTACTCCCTGTTGAACAAAAAAAACTTAACAACACAGTCATATATGGCACCAGATACTTATAATATTATCATTCTTCATAATATACATATCTTCATTCTGAAATTCACACATCAAATTAAATTGAAATATACCAAAGTAAAAAAATCAGAATATAAATGTAAAATGTAGATACTTACAAGTCTCTCTGCATGCTTGTGGTGGGTAATAGATCCTCTAGTATCTACGGGAAGACTCTCTCCCCTTGATCCTTCACATTTGTTGGTACAATTATGTTCTGAAATGGACATTACCTCGGATGATATCCAATATTGCTGCCAACGATTCCATATTTGTTCAGAAATATAAGGTGATCATACGCTAATCTTGTGTATCGCACCAACAAAGTCTTGATAACGTGTATGTGCTCGTCTCTCCCATACTTTATAAATGACCGTGTCAAATTCAAAATCTCAAAAAAATTCTTTCTAAAATTAAAGGAAAAACGTATAATAAGTATTTATAATGTAATAATATTTATCTAATAAATGTATAAAAATCAATTAAAAATTAAAAATAACTTTTTGTATCTCAAACTCTTGATGAGAGATATTTTTTCATATATAACCCTCAATATCAATCTTTTCCTTAAATTTGGATGTCATATTTCTTGAACATGGTCCAAACAGAGTCAACCTAATATTAAAACAATTAATTTTATACAGGTTTTTAAAATTTAAACCTATAACTTAATTATAAACATATGATGTTTCATGTATTTTCACTTACAGATTATTGACAATTGTGACGTAAGTTATTCCATCAGCTCCCTCAACTTCAAGTCGCTTCCTTCTTCCGCAGCATTTACCCCTGATATCTTTGTCAATATAAAGATGGTAGATGGTGTAGTAGTAGGTACGGAAGGTGATGCCTCATCTGTAAGTATAGTAGTAGATGGAGATACAACATCTGATTCGGTTGCAGCTGCAGAATATAATGCTTCACCTGAAGAGTAATTGGCTCCAAATCGTGGTCAGAACCTGGGTCGCATTATATTATGTTTTCTCTTTGGTGACATATTTCAACCTGAAATTCATATTTCATCCTTTGAATTAATATTTCTCATTTTCATCATTACTATTGTCCTCGTTGCGATTACATGCTTCTTGATTGAAATTAATATCCTCAATACCTATTAGAAATTTTTTTTCTATATCTAGTTACATATCCCTTAAATCATCATTCGACCTAACACTTCCAAGTTAAGTTATATCATATTTCAAGTAATTACCTTAGCTTCTTACCATTAAACTTGATTTTAGTTATGAGAGGACCATACAATAGAAAACCCGTTTTCCAGACCTCACCTACTCTTCTGTAGAAATCTTTCTTTAATAATAATATGTCTAGATCATTCATTATAGTGTCAAACAAGTTGTTGTCATTATAGTGTCAAATGTGGACAAGTTGTTGAACTCAATACTAGTCCAATTGCTTGGTAGCTTCTCTTGGTAGAGAGCTATAAGACCTCTTCTTCTTACTTCAAAGTAACTCCAGGAGTGCATAGAATATGAATCAAGTCCTTCTTAAAGACAATATCTCTATCCTTCTCTTCAAAACTCGAAGTATCTATACTCAACATTAGTATAACATCTTTGTTTTCCACCACTTTGATCATCATTTTCATTAAGAAGTTCTCAGGTAATCTCAATCCCATCAAAACCAACCAAAAAAATTTAAATATTAAAATCAATCAATTTGGATTTTTTTAGTGATTTATCTTATATTGAACAAATCCGAACCTTTAGAATCCTTCTTTTTTTATGGTTCAATTTATTTACTAGACAGGATCTAAAAGAAAGAAAAAGAAAACATGTTGAGTCAATAAGCCAGCGCACATAAAGATAACTTAAACTCACCATCCAGTTATTGCAAATTACATAATGAAACGACAATGATTCTAAATAGTAAAAGAACTCATATGTGCATCGATACAATTGAACAAAAATTAATAACATAAACAACATTAGCATCAAAGCATACTTCGAATAATATCCCATTGCCGCAACTATATAAGAATATTGTATAGAACAACTTATGCACATATTACACCCATCCCATCAATTAGTTCGTCATTTTCATTATTGTTTGGACTCACATAGTTGATTTCTCAACTGCAATCCCAATAAAGCAAGTCATGGAATTTGGTTTATAAGAAGAAGCAATAACCTTAATAGCCATAAACACTTAAAACAAGGAGAAAATCATTAAAGAACTCACTCAAAACTTTCGTCGAACACTTTAAAGGCATAACAGATTCTTCCCAATTAACTTAAGCAAATCATGTCTTTTCCTTTCCTCAACGTTTTCCAAAACATTGCAAACATAAACACACCATAGAAAATCCAAAACAAACGCAAAAAATCTTCAAAAACTCCTAGGTTCGAACGTATATGCCAACACGGGTTATACAAAAAATCACAGAGAACAAAGACTGAATGACTTAACTTCGTCGAATGAAACAAGGACAGTTGTCAGAGAAGACAAACAAACACACACACTGACGAGCAGAAGACGAATTGACAATTGAGAAACGGAAGGAATCGACGATAGAAAAATTAAAACAAAAACACAGGGGAGACGGAGGGGGTTCTTTAGGTAGGTTTAATGCGTAGGAAATCAACATCGTGTGGTGTTAAATTAAACGATGTCGTTTTTGTTCTATTAAAATCATTAAAGCTGAAAAAATTGATGACGTTTACTCTAAAATTTATAGACAGAAACATTTCCATCGATAAATCCAAAACTTTTTTATTTCGCCAAGCATTCCCGCCTCCTTTACTGACGGGAATCTTCTACCATCACTATACTCCGTTGAAAAATTTGCTAGAATAATTTCCCTCCATTTTTACCGACAAATACTTTTATCATCGCAAAATGTAATCTTTTTCGATAATATTACCTACAAGAAATCATTTTTCAGCAGTAATTTGCTACGATTTCTCTTACGTTACTAACTTTCCATCGGTAATTACTAATTTCCTTGTAGTGTGTGTATATATGTATATATATATACACTTAGCATCTAGGTTAAATAAGACATTTTTCTATGTAAACACTCACACCAATAGGTAAATAACACCTTAGCTACTTGTTTAGTTCCTAACAGACATGTAAATAACAAGAAGCCGACAAAAAACAGCCGCATGCACAACTAAGCAGCCACACTGACATGTATGGCCACCGACAACTCAAGAGACGGTGACTTTGCATACACACATATACATGATATGGCCCAGCTCTATTGGACCATACAACAACAGAATGGCGACCCTTATGGCCTTATCACTTCCACTTTCTCTTGTCCTCACTCACCCTTCCGACTAATAAGGTCATGCCTATCCTAAAAACTTTTTGTACGGTTTCGTTGGAAGCCATGAAAGTATTACCCCCTGGAGTGAGTACGCTGCTATAACTTCTCCACGAGAATCTGAATGTCTTTCTTCTCTTTTTTAATCCACAAACGTGATATAATCCCATTATATAGGGCATCTTTAATGAAGGACAAGGACATGTCTCAGCCATGCAAGCCCTATCTTTATGTCTTTAAGCGGATTGTGGATGATCAATCAAAACAGCTGTGAGATCCAGCAGATGCAAAGAATTGCCAACAACTATTTCTTTTTCGGCTCAATCCTTGTACAATCAGTCGATTATCGTCTTCAAAGATGCCAAGAACGTTTGTACGTGACACAGAGCCTATCATTTCACACCGACCTTCCTAAATGTGTTAGCTATGTACATCGATCATTGGCGTGGATGAATTGCAATTTGCATTACTTCCACCGACACTATCTAAGCTCTTGACAAACTATTGAAATTGTTGACAAGCAAATTGCGTGTAACAGAAAAGACGTTCATTATTAAGTAAAGTATGAAATAGAACACCAAAGGTGTTGGCAATGTTACACTCGATGACTTCAATTATCAGATATCTTTGGTATGATATCTTAACTTGGAATTACTTATTAGTAAATCATGAACAATCAATTAGGAAAGAAACTAATGTATTCATAAGCCTCTAAATCTTACATAAAAAGATTATATAAACAAAGGAATCAGCACTGAACAGATTAGATACTTCAACAAAGGGTATTAATGCGACCTCCCTACCTTGATGAAGAGATCATATTAGCAGAGATTGTGTGGTTCTGATGGGTGAATAAATTAGTAGTGCAGAAATGGATTAAAGGTACCCACGTCTCTTTTGTCAAGGAGTTGATAAAAACAAAAGAATGATGAATAATTGTGTTCAACTCTCTTTCATTTCACCACCTTAAGAAAATGACTTTCGGTGCTATATATGTCTGTTAGCTTTGGAGCCTATTGAATGATGTCAAATCGTTCTTCAAAATTTAAGTTTGAGGACCACCCTCCTTAATATTCTTTGTACTAATGTGTTGTTGTGCATTTGGCATGTATAATCAAGTGAAGATTTCTAATTATCAACCCTCTTAATTATATGCTAGGAAACTAACAGTTCTAAACCAAGTTTTACATTTGTATTATCAAAATATTCCATCAAAGACTAGTTTTATTTTGAAGAATAATACTTTACATTTCAATATTTATCTTGTTTATTCTAAAATTTAGTGTTACAGGTTTAAAAGATTGACTGAGGGATGCTAGGTGAATTTCAACACATCATTTAACTTATCTTGTAATCTATTCAAAGTACAAAATTTACATAAAAAAAATTACTATATACTAAAAAACAATTATGAGTTCTTTCAATACTTCAACTTCCAAAAAATATATATTAATATGACATATTAGCGAAATTTATCTCAATTTCATTCAAATTGATGTAACATCATTTGGAGTTGAGCTAACTCCTCCAAAGGTTACCTTTACGATTTTTTAAGGTAAAAGCGTCTCAGACTAATTAGAAACAAAAATAAAAGAGCGTTTGGTTCACATAGAATAATGATAATAAAAATAAGAATGAATATAATTATTATAATTATAATAGTTGGTTAGGTCGAAAGAATGATTACCATTATCATTAATAGTAGTTGGTTTATTAAAAATCTTGAAAAATAAAATTTTGTTAAATTTTTGTTTTACATCAAATTTTAATATCTTATAAGAGATTATATTTAATTTTAATATATTTTAAGTAATTATATTTAATTAATTATATTGTTTTGCTAAAAAAGAAAACCATAAAAATTTGTTAAATTTTTATTTTACATTATATTTTAATATATTCTAATTAATTATATTTAATTTTGATATATTCTAACTAATTATATTTAATTAATTATATTGTTTTGCTAAAAAAGGAAACAAAAAATTTGTTAAATTTTTTTTTGCATCAAATTTTAATATAGTCTAATCAATTATATTATTTTGCTAAAAAGGAAAAATAAAAATTTATTAAAATTTTGTTTTACATCAAATTTTAATATTTTAATTAATTATATTTAATTTTAATATATTCTAATTAATTATATTATTTTGTAAAAAAAAGAAAAGTAATTGTCTTTGTCACTCCCATGACACTACTATCACAAGTGTCACGCTCGTGGCACTCCTCTCACACTCATGGTAGCGATATCTCACACCCGTGATTCATTCCTCTCGGAGATATAGAGTAATTCTCAAAACTCTAATATAAAAATATTGTTTATATAATAATAATATATAACCAACAGACTATTTTTCATTTCTTAACCATTGATATTTTTCCAAACCAATCAACCAATTACCCCTAAATACAAATATAGTTACAATATAGAACAATGTTGATTCTAGTCGACCCTTATTACAAATAGTGGGTTTACGTTACGTAAAAAAAAAACATGTTTTTATTCATCGGCATACTCTTTCTTTAGCTATTCCTGTACTCTTTCTAAATTCAAGGTTAACAGAGAGGAATTAGATTCAAAAAAGTTCGATACTTTAGGGAATAGATTCAAAAGTTCGAAACTTTATACTAAAACTTATGTTGGCCACATCGATTGAATAGTTGTACAATAAACCAAAGATTTGAATGAAGAAAAAACCAAATTCATGGAGCCGAACCTATATAAATAGATCCATCGTTAAGATATAGTTATTCCAGATGCATTGTTAAAGGTAAATCAATCAAAATTTACACAAGCCTACTCAATCACCAACTTAGTCTTCGTATGTGATATGGCTTTAGTGGATTACTCTTAAAAATATTCCACAGAACCCGTGGAATACTATCATCGATGTTAATGTTATCTCTGGCCACAGTTTCAATATTCCATTTGCAATTTCCAAATTGAAGAGTAATCTTCTTGGTTAAACGTATCTCATTATCAAGTTTGAACTGCCTCCTAGTTTCTACTAGCCACCACGTGTATGCACTTAACATGTATCTTACGAGTCTTCCTCAACTCTGCATTGGCTCAAATGATTTTGAATTATGAGCATCTCATCATTCTGGTTCAGACCAAGCAATTGTCCATTTTGATAAAAGACGAAACAGATAAGAAGAACTAGGATACATGTACATATAATGGAAACACTTTTGTTCTTTGTACCTTTAAGAAACAGGAAACGAAACAAAAAACAAAATGGAGAGAGACTGAGGTTTAAATCTACACCACACTCAAAAGATTAGTTCCAACATGTACAACGTGGTTCAGAATTCACGTGTCTTCTCTGCTATCTTCTCTTCACTGAATGTTATCATTACCCTCCTCTGTATTCCACAAAGATTTTTGTCTTCAGGCCATTCGCGGAACCTGCAACTGTGGACTTTGTTTCGATTCCATTTAAAGCTCCTAGCTGTAAGAAACAAATTTCTGGTTTTTCCTTGTAGACCCACTTCTATTTTCCATTACTTGCCTGACATCCAATTGCTAAAACTCTGCATTCTTACTTTTTTTAGTTCTGTACTCTGTTTGATGTCAAGAACCAAGCTTTTCTGCTGAAGCTCACTGTCTCTTGTTCTCTTTGTTCTCAAGGAGAAGAATTTCATTTCCGGTCGTTGATTGCAAGAGGAAATAATGGAAAATCATACTTCAGTCCTCGGATACAAAACATTTTTCTATGAGGAGGAATTCCAGTTCCAGGTACTTATCTGTTCACTTTTTATCTATGTTTCTTGGTTTTAATCCATTACAGTATATAAAATTCAAGCAACCAGATTTGGTGTTTATTTTCAAATCTATAATCAGGTCATGCATATATTCTTTCAGTTCGTTTTACTGATTTTTATTCTTTTAATTGGATTCACCGGTCTTAAATACAGAATTTCCTGCGAAAAGCAAAGCTACTTTCTGTTCAAGTGGTTTTGGAGATTTAAGATGATTACAGTCTGATTTCAACTAATTGTTAAAAATTGGTACCTTTTTAATGATGCTGTGACTTTACTTGCTAAGCAAATCAAATCCATAACACTAGAGACAGTAATGAGTGACTTCGAAGGCTATACCTACCCCATCTTTTCTTTGTCTTTAATGATAAACTAATAATCCACAGTAAAGACAAAATTGACGTTCTAACGTTAGCTTTGCACTCCATACTCTAGCTCTCTGTCTGTATCTTATTTGTTTCATGCGTCATAACAACTGGTTGCATTATAATTGTTGCTCATTCTGCACTAACAAATATGCTTTGGTGTGCTTATACCAGTATTATATCAAGGGCATGATTTAAACATCAGTACTCTGATTTGGGATGTGATCCCCAGGATGGTTGCAATAATTGAAGGCTTTGCTTTGATTATAAACATCCCCTGATTGATTATTTCACCCGTTCTTTTTGCCTCCAATGGCCAAATGCACATTCCTTTTCTTCCATGTGCTTTCAAGCGTTTCCTTCCTGTTCTTGTCAAGTTTCCCGCCTTCTTTCTCTTTGACTGTTGAAACTCAGGCCTTGCTTCGGTTCAAAAACCAGCTTAAGGACCCTCTCAATGCGTTGGATTCCTGGAAAGATACAGAGTCTCCGTGCATGTTTTCTGGGATCACTTGTGACCCCAATACAAACAGAGTAATTGCAATCTCACTTGGAAACAAGTCTCTTGCCGGTGAGATTTCTCCATCCATTGCTGCACTTGAAAGCCTTACTACCCTTTCGTTGCCTTGTAATCACATTTCTGGGAAGCTGCCTTACCAACTTACTGACTGTAGAAATCTTAGAGTTTTGAATCTCAGCAGAAATGGATTGGTTGGTGTCATACCCGACCTTTCTATGTTGAAACCCTTGGAGCATCTTGACCTGTCATTTAACTTCTTCACTGGTGGGTTTCCCAACTGGTTGGGAAATTTAAGCTCACTGGTTAGACTTGGTCTGGCAAAAAATCAATTTGATCAGGGAGAGATCCCTGATAACATTGGAAATTTGAGGAACTTGACTTGGCTCTTTCTGTCAAGTTGCAATTTAAGAGGAGAGATTCCTGAATCCATCTTTGAGCTGAGGGAATTGCAGACACTTGATATTTCGAGGAACAGGATATCTGGGAATTTTCCAAATTCAATTTCCAAAATGCCTAAGCTTACCAAGATTGAGCTATTCGCCAACAATCTGACTGGCGAGATCCCATCAGAGCTTGGAGAACTGACCCTGTTGCGCGAAATTGATATATCTTCGAATCAACTTCATGGGGAACTGCCCGAGGTCATTGGCAATTTGAAGTACTTAAAGGTTTTTCAATTGTATGACAACAACTTCTCTGGACGGCTCCCTGCTGGTTTTGGAGAGATGCGCCATCTTGATGGATTCTCAATCTATAGAAACAGCTTTTCAGGGGAGTTCCCAGCAAATTTTGGTAGATTCTCTCCACTGAACAGTTTTGACATATCTGAGAACCAATTTTCGGCTGATTTCCCGAAATTCTTGTGCACAAATGGGAATTTAGATAACTTGCTTGCTCTGCAAAATAAATTTTCTGGGAATTTCCCAGATACTTATGCTCGATGCAAAACTTTAAAACGGTTCAGGATCAGCAGAAACCTCATGTCTGGGATGATTCCTGATGAGGTTTGGGCACTCCCACTTGCCAACATTATCGATGTTAGCGATAATGACTTCACTGGAGGGATATCACCTGAAATTGGTATGTCTACCAGCTTGACCGAGTTATTGCTGCAGAACAACAAGTTTTCAGGTCCCCTCCCATCAGAACTGGGTAAACTGACGAATTTACAGAAGCTTCACTTGTATAACAATAGGTTCTCTGGCTTCCTACCTTCTGAAATCGGTGATTTAAAGCAGTTAGGGTCCTTGCTTCTGGAAAGAAATTTGTTGACAGGATCCATACCATTAGACCTGGGTGAATGTTCCAGTTTGGTGGACTTGAATCTTGCTTTGAATTCTTTAACTGGTTATATACCGCGTACCTTTTCACACATTAGCTCTTTGAACTCTCTTAACCTATCACATAATAAACTGACTGGTTTTATTCCCGAAGATTTGGAGGAGTTGAAGCTAAGTTCCATTGATTTGTCCGAAAATGAGCTGTCAGGAAAAATTCCAACTGTTCTTTTGACCATTGGTGGAGTTGGAGCTTTTCTTGAGAACAAGGATCTCTGCACTGAAAACAATTCCCAAACCCTCCTGTACTCAGGTATGAAAGTTTGCATGAGAAAACAAAGCCGGGAAAGGAAATATAAAGAGAGGCTGGTCTTGTTTTCTGTCATAACATCCACCTTGGTCTTTCTTTTAGCTGGTTTTCTGCTTATGAGTTACAGAAACTTGAAGCATCATGAAGACACGGAAAGCATTTTAGAAGAGAAGAAGGAAGGAGATGGAAAGTGGAAACTTGCACTTTTCCACCAACTAGATATCGAAGCCGATGACATATGCGAGTTGGAAGAGGAAAATTTAATCGGAAGCGGTGGTACAGGAAAGGTATACAGGACGGAGCTAAAGAAAAATGGCTGTACAGTGGCTGTAAAACAATTATGGAAAGGAGATGTTCTAAAGGTTTTGACCGCAGAAATGGAAATTCTTGGGAAGATTAGGCATAGAAATATATTGAAGCTTTATGCTTGTTTACTTAGAGGAGGATCTAGCCTTTTGGTCTTTGAGTACATGCAAAATGGTAATCTATTTCAAGCACTTCACAGAGAAATCAAAACTGGGGAGCCTGAATTGGATTGGTATCGGAGGTATAAAATTGCTTTGGGAGCTGCAAAAGGAATTGCATATCTGCACCACGACTGCTCGCCACCAATTATTCATAGAGATATCAAGTCCAGTAACATTTTACTTGATGAAGATTATGAGCCAAAAATCGCTGATTTTGGGATTGCAAAGCTTGCAGAACTAAGTTATGATGGGTGTGATAACAGTCATCTTGCTGGGACTCATGGATATATTGCTCCTGGTGAGTTCTCTAATACATTGTAATCAGTCATATCTTCTTAGCCATTTCTCGACACTTGAAAAGTTTTTCTCGAACTGTAATCATTTCTTGCTAACTCGCATTCGCAGAGATGGCATACTCTCTGAAGTTCACTGAAAAGAACGATGTTTTTAGCTTCGGAGTTGTGCTGCTAGAGTTGATCACAGGGAAACGACCAGTCGAAGAGGAATATGGAGAAGGCAAAGACATTGTCTACTGGGCTTCAGTTCATCTCACCGATCGCGAAAACGTGATCAAGCTGCTGGACAAGGAGATTGTTTCTGAACATGTACAGGATGCTATGATCAAAGTATTGAAGATTGCAATACTTTGCACTACAAAGCTTCCGAATTTGCGTCCTAGCATGAGAGAGGTGGTGAAGATGCTTGTTGATGCTGATCCTTGCTCCATAAAGAACCAAGACATGAGCTCTGATAAAGATCAGAAGCCTTTCATCTAGTGGCTTTGGCAGATAGTAACAAACCAAGCCAATGTTTCATGATTCAAGTAACTTCACTGTTGGTCTTGGATGGATATGATTATACTTAAAGAAGCAGAGGTTTTAGTTTTTGCCATTACATTTAATGATTTCATATTATGAGATGATATGGTTTGCATAATTTTCTGTCAATTTTGATTTGTGCTTCTTTTTTAATGTACATATTCAAACAAATCCATCCTATTAAAGATGCAGCTTTGACATTGTATTTCTCCTGAAGATCTGTTGCAATATCCACAAGCTTTGACATTGTATTTCTCCTGAAGATCTGTTGCAATATCCACATTAGCAACAATTACACTATCCATCCTGTAAGGATCGTCTTTATGAATAGTGAATACCACCAGAAAATAATTAATCTTTTCTTGAAAAGTTCAGAAACGCCAGAGAACATGTCAAAAACTTGCAGAAGCGACCCAGTAAATGCGTTTATCAAGTTAAACCTTACATGATGCTGAGGTAATGATCGTAACAACTCCCACCTTCCGTATGAACTTACACTAACTCTTGCGTTTGCAAATTGATATAACAAGAATTGATTTATTTATTCGGTTCTGTGTTATCTTGATAAAGTAAAGAGAGTGAAATTTTGACTAGTCTTACAAAATCTGTGAAGTCAAAATTGATTGGCCCTGCATTCCAAACCACAAAACTAATGAACTCTATTGCTTTCTTCTCTGCATCTCTATTTTTAAAATAAAAATATAAAATTAATACGAGTTAATTAAAAATAATCCCAAACTTTATTCAATCTTACAGTATAACTCGAACTTAAAATAACGTCATTTTGTTAAGTTTGATTAAGTTTAATGCGTATAAGTGTTTAAGATTTATGTCTTAAAAGGTAAATTACATCAGTAATATTAACGGAAATATTAATGTCGAGTTAGAATTAAAAAAAAATTAAAAGTTTAAATATTTAATTATCACTTTTTTAAGTTTGGACTATAATTATAAAATTAAGTTAGGTTTGAGATTTTTTATAATTAACCTAATTAATATTAACAAATAGAAGTTAGAAATGTTCAAATGCACTATATCAAGTATACTTACGTTGGGAGTTGAATGATGAGATCACCTCCTACCGTCAAGCAGATTGAAAACATTAAACACTCGATTATTGTATGTATAAAATAAAAAACTTGAGATCAACATACAGAGTCAAGAAAGGGTCATTGTGAGACAAGATTCTCTGTCCAATATTACTCTGTCTTATTTTGTTTCATAGAATCTCAACTATTTATTTTGTGAGACCCATGTGAGACTCACGTAGAACTTACATAAATAAATGGTTGAGATTTATTGGACACAATAAGACATCATAATATTAGATAGGAGGTCTAGACTCGGTCACTCTTGAGTTGTTCAAATAAACGATAGAGTGAGGAGTAAGACACGTTCTGTGTCAAATTTTCA
>JANVCQ010000230.1:6978702-7006738 GCA_025531925.1 Erythroxylum plowmanianum
TCTAGACTCGGTCACTCTTGAGTTGTTCAAATAAACGATAGAGTGAGGAGTAAGACACGTTCTGTGTCAAATTTTCAGTATTTGCATGAGACTTTTCAAAGGACTTGGTCTTTGGTCTTCTCGTCACAACCTCAACACTTAATTACCTACCAACTAGTTCAATCATTAGCCATTACCTTTATGCTTTGCTCTCCTTGTAACACAACCAACATGAAATTTCCATATCTCATCATCTTCTTCTATGGATTTTATGTTGTATAGAGCCCCTCCTCTTCTCTTGTTTATATTCATTTTCTGGGTTCCAGTCACTTACTCGCTCTCAACAGTCTCCATCTCCAAGACTCCTAGTCAGACTCTGGTATGTGCTCTAGTGCAAGATGGGAATAGCCAGCAATCATCTCTAACTTGTTCCAGCTTTCCTGTCGGAATTCGAGTGCCTGTCAATCCTAATATTTCGTTTTCTGGGATAGTATCCGGAGATGGATTCGTGTGCGCTTTGACTTCTTTCCGTTCCTACTCCATTTCATCTATGGTTTGCTGGAGATTCTCTACCAACGGTGCTGGTATGTACCACAAACGAATTTATGAGGGCCCTGAGATAAGGGAACTCAAGGCCGGTAATCGTCATATCTGTGGACTTAATAAAAATAATCGTCTTCGGTGCTGGCAATGGAATGATCTCGAAACTAGCACAGCTCCAGCCTACTCAAGCATCGCAGTTGGTGACGAATTCGTTTGCGGGTTGGTAGGGCGTGGGGTTGTTAAGTGCTTGGGGAATGTTACTAACATCGCTGCTCAATCTCCGAGTGGTAACTATAACTCGATTGCGGCTGGGTCTAGACATGCTTGTGCTCTGACTTTTGATAACGAAATGGAATGCTGGGGAGAGATGGTCGGCGAAAAACCGGTAGGCAAATTCAGGTCCATGGCGCTGGGAGAGAATCGTAGCTGCGCGTTGCGAGTGAATGAAACAGTAGTCTGTTGGGGAGAAAGGGATTTCAGTTTGCCGCAAAGTCTGGAAGAGACTTATTTTGTAAGTATTGAAGCAAAGAGAGACATTTTCTGCGGAGTGATGAAACGTAACTTTTCTTTGTATTGTTGGGGCAATGAAAATCTGGAGTCGAGATTAAGGGTGTTTGATTCAGTAATGCCAGGCTCGTGCAGCAGTTCTTGTCCTTGTGGACCATTAGCACAGAGTGGCACATTTTGCCCCGAGGGATATAGCATATGCGAGCTTTGTTGGCACGACATGAGTGTTAAGCCTGTTAACGAAACATCAACACGATCGCCATTGTTGCCGCCATTGTCCCAGCCTCAAAGTCGATGGAACCGAGAGACGATAGCTTTCATAGTGGTAGGGTGCGTGGGAACATTGACTTTGTCGCTAGTCACCACATTCTTTGTTTTCAAATACTACAAGTGTAGAGGCTGCAGAGTCCACGATTCAGGTCGCCTCAATGAAACTGGACTTCCAGTCCAACAAGGCCTAAATCGACCACAGAAGCCGCAACCTGAGCAAGCACCAGCGGTGCTTGAGAAGCGACTGAGCCGGTTAGCTAGTATTGGAAATGCAGGTCAATTAACGGAGTTCTCTTTACAATTACTCCTAAAAGCTACCAACAATTTCTCTGAAGATCGCAGAATTGGAATAGGAAGCTTCGGATCAGTCTATCTGGGCCTGTTAGGAGACGGTCGCCAAGTTGCAATCAAACGAGCTGAAGTATCAAGAACATATTCGTGCGCAATAGGAAACAAGCGACAGGAAGACAAGGACAGCGCATTTGTCCACGAGCTCCAATCCTTATCTCGCATAAACCACAAAAACCTCATACGTCTACTAGGGTTCTATGAAGATAGCAAAGAGCGTATCTTAGTCTACGAGTACATGCACAATGGCACCCTCCACGACTATCTCCACGAGCTCCAGAACCCACCCTTAATGTCATGGCCTGCACGGATCAAGCTAGCTCTAGATGCGGCAAGAGGCGTTGAGTACCTTCATGAATACGCAGTGCCACCCATCATCCACCGCGACATAAAGTCATCAAACATCTTGATAGACTCAAAATGGACGGCCAAAGTGTCCGACTTCGGCCTCTCTCTGATGAGTTCGCCCGACGACGAGTCCCCACTCTCGCTCATGCCGGCAGGCACCTTAGGATACATGGACCCGGAGTATTGCAGACTCCAACAGTTGACCACTAAGAGCGATGTGTACAGTTTTGGGGTGGTACTGCTGGAGTTGATATCCGGGTACAAGGCCATTCACCGAAACGAGCATGAAGTTCCTAGAAACGTGGTGGACTTTGCGGTCCCTTACATTGTGAAAGACGAAATAGACAGAGTTTTAGACCCGAGAGCGCCGCCGCCAACGCCTTTGGAGATAGAAGCTGTGGGGTATATCGGATACCTAGCGGCAGATTGTGTGACGTTTGACGGCAGAGAGAGGCCGTCGATGACGGAGGTTGTACATAGCTTAGAGAGAGCGTTGGCTGCATGTTTGGTCCGTCCAACGTCGTTGTCGCGTTCCATCACTGGGTCGGGGTCTTCCACCTAATCCCTCCTGGAAATGGAATTGGCCAACTTATTCATTTTTTTTCATTTTTCATGTGAAGGGGTCATATCTGTATGTCTGATGAATTGTTTAAAGATGAAAAGCATTAGAGTCAACTGCCAATACTTAACTCCATGACATCTGCTCTGTGATTGCTTAGGAATAGGATAAATGGTTGTTGTAAGTTGTAACTGATAAGGAAACGGTCCAAGAGTAAGCAGCGACCTGTTTTTTCGGCTGACTTGTTATCGAGTTAGACTTAGTTGTAATAAAATCTACATTTACAATAAAATTTGTAATTTTAGTTCAAATTTTTAAAAATAATATTACAATATTATAATTTTTAATTTATTATAAAAGTAATTTTATTAACAAAAAACTTAAAATTAAACTATTTTTACATTAAATTAAAAACTAAAATATTTTAACATCATATTTAAAGTTTGAATTGGTATTTTAAAATTGAGTAACAGTTTATTATTCAAGCATGATTTTAAAAAAATTGCAACAAATTTTGTAATTTTAGTTTAAATTTTAAAAAATAATATTAAAATAATCTAGCTTTTAATTTATTATAAAAATAAATTGTATTATAAAATTAAACTATTTTTATAATAAATTAAAAACTAAAATATTTTAATGTTATTTATAAAATTGAGTAAGTTTTATATCTTTTTTACAATTAACACTTTATTATTCAAGCATGATATTTGTCTTTCTTAAGAGAGGTTAGATTATATATTTACATTTATATATATTATCAAGGTCAATGGTAAAAATGAGATCATTTAGTTAATTATATTAAAATAATATATTTTTGTTTTTTACACTAAAATGACATAACTTCAATTGACTTCATTGAAGAACAATCCAGTGAAGAAGATGAAGAAACAAAATTTGATTGACTGCCAATATTGTCAATCAAAGTCATTTATTTTATAGACAGAAAAAAAGCTCGAATTTAATCCGATTTTTGAAATTAATAAATCAAATTTGAATTTAGATATTCAATTTGACAATTTTATTAAATCCAACCACTCATAAAAAGTTTAGTTAAATTAACATAGTAAATTATATTTAATTAGATTCCAATAAGTTAAAACCCTAATCATCATTACAAATAAAGACAATATTTTCAACATCTAGTTGTATTACAGAGGATTTTCCAATATCTTAAACTAATTTGATACCTTTATATTAGGTAAGTTCAAAAAAGAAACACTTGCCATTAATGAAGTATCTTCATAATTTTATTTAACGAATTATAAGTGTTGAAATCACTATAAAGGTGAAAAGTACGATAAATTTTCAAAACTATATCAATTTTGACGGCTTATCTCAAGTTTTTATCATGTTTGAAACAACTACAGATAACCAGCCAATGGTAACATTTCCAATTGGATGTCTTCCCTCTCCAGGTTGCATACAAATTGATGTTGAAAGCAGTTAGCTCAAGGGAGTTTTTGTGATTTTATTTGTTTCATTCAATTTTCGTGGAGGAAATGATGGTTTGAACTTGGCCAGATGTTAAATACCCTGCAAATAAGAGTTGGCATTGCCACGTATGTACCTCACAAGTAGGTGTTGCAGCAACCATAACCTCAACCAACATTTAATTCAAGATTAGATTGCAATGAATGACCATATCCATCTAAAAGGCCACCACTCAAAGCATAAGGGTGGAGATGGGGACCAATTCTTCTGCTCCTTTTATCCAAGACCAACCCTATGCCATCCCAGCATAGCCACAGATTTCAGTAGGTCCAGCAAAATTTGTGGTCAGGTAGGAATGGAACAGATTGGTCTTGGATAAAAGTAACAGACGACCTTCACTCGTGAATTCAAGAAAAAACAATTCTTTTGCTATGGCTTTGATATATATGTCTCTTCACATGGCAATCAACTCAATTTTCCTTGATTCTCATTAAGAACAAGTATTTCCAATTGCAACTGTTCTTGATAAATGCAGGTATGTAATATAGGCCAAGGAGGCAATAGATGAGACCGCTTATCAGATTTTCATCTTGTAATGTTATGTGTCTAATAATAATACACCTTTATACCAAACAGCCTCTTTATCCGTTGGGAAAAGAGAAAAAAAGTTGGAATAAGGCTGCATATTACTGAATTTTTGTAGATCTGCATTTTAGAAGAACTTTCACTAAGTCCTCGTTATTTTTTTATATGAAAAAAAGGTACAATTAGTCACCAGATTACCTTTCTTAACTTTCCATCTTCTATATCTGTGCAGCCAGAGACATCTCTTCCCTAGACTTGAGCAATTTTGTGAAAGCATCTTCGATTTGGGCAAATACTTCCTCTATTTCAACATTTCCATTGACCTGCAATCAATAGGAGTAGTTCTCAAATTTATGATAAGGAACGAGGAATCTGTCAAGTAATGAAGAAGGAACCTTTAGTGCCAAACAACCACCCCTCCTGCTAGCAGACAATGCATACACGTACACATTTAATCTTAACGCATTTGTAAAGGTAATAGCTTTACATGTTATGTTCAGGGAACTTAATTTACAGATTTGGTGGATATTGTTTTTTATTACAATGCTAATTGATCAGTCAGCTTCATTAACGTCAAAGTATAAGCAGAACCAAAAGGACAAATAACATTAGGGAATGAAGAAAAACACAAAAGTCCATCAAATTTGACACTTTTTACTTAGTTAGGTGTACTATTTGTTCTAGTTTAACCAATTAAAGAATATGAAAAGAACATATAGAACAAGAAAAATACTTGATTATATCAGTTTGTTGACACTTATATTCTACAAACAATGATCACTGGTATTTACTGTCGAGAAGCTATGTTTTTTGTTAATTAAATCTACTCTTGACATTTTGTGCCTTATGATTACCACAGATGAGTGTCTTATCTTATCAGATCCTTTCCATCTGCACTCTGGTAAAACGTCAACATAACACCTTCAATCAGGGGGAATATCGGCCGAAAATGGTCCAATAGGTACAATCAATCACTACTACCAGAGGTTTCCTATTGATCAACTAATAGTGCAACTCTCCACTCATTGTTAAAGGTAATTCCCACATTACCCATAGCCCTGCAACTAGTTATTCCAATCAGGCCTAAATAGCCCAGAGTATGAACCTCTGTTGAGTTCAGGAGTAATCAAATTCAAAATTTGATATCTTTCTTGGGTTAATCTTATAAGAGTCAAGGCAACTGTGAAAAATGGAAGGTCCATCTATTTGGCAACAGGTGTTTTCCAAACTCACCTACCCATATCTCATCATGTAGCTATATTGGAGCATTTACCAGTAGCATCACCATCAACTAAATCTAGCCTCGTACTGAGAAGCTTAAGTTTTCCACACAATATCAAGTTTGTCATTACCTATACAAGACAGATAGGTAGTGTGTGTGTGTGAGAGAGAGAGAGAGAAGGTAGAAAATATCCCATGCCTTGAATGTAACATCTTCATACAAAGAAAGTACCGCTTCCACATTCTGATGATGAGTTCGTAACCGCAGCTTCACCTGTAAATCACGATTTTAAGGAGGAAACAATATTATCAATTTAACTGCAGTAAACAAATTCCATGGGATTAGAAGTTCAAAGAGATAAAGTCTTATAAGGTCAAAACATATAAAGCTTGTTTTAGAATGTGCCTTCTCTTCAGTATCATCAAAACGTTGTGTGAGCCTGGCAGCAATTTCTTCAGTCTCAGGTGGAGAATACTTCAAGTGGTATATCTTCCCAGTGACAGGATCTAATCTACGGCCAACCACCCTCTCAACAAGAATCTCTTCATCGACCTGAAGAAGAAAGTGCAAAATTTCAAGCAATTAGATGGAGATATTGCTGTCTCTTAACTTCTGATTATATATTCCAGTGATGAAAAATCCTAACGAAAAAATGGAGAAAGAACATCACTAAAACATGTTGCTACATCCTTTTTCTCCTTTTTACCTTCTTCTTTTAATATTTTCTTTTCTCTTCAATGTCAATGATTGAATCAAACTATCCAAAGCTGTGCTATTTGTCAACTTAGACCATAATAATATTTGTAACTAAAGTCGAGTACCATATTTAGTTCATATCAAAAAACAAAGTAGCAACCATGAACGGATAATTATAAATTAAATTCACAATGAATCCTTACTTCTAGTAAAATAAAAAGATCAGGCCGGAAACCAAATTTTTCAAGAGCAGTTGCTTGTGAAGAGCTCCTAGGATATCCATCCAAAAGCCAGCCTTTTTCCTGAGAATCTGGCTGCGAAAGACGATCCTTCACCATCTGCAGAACAGAAATTTAAGAGACCAATAAGATGAGATTGTTTAAAAGAAAAAGTGAGATATTTTATATTGTACAAAAGTTGATAGAATTTTATCATTTATATACCATGACAACTATTTCATTGGGAACCAACTGTCCTTTCTCCATGTGTTCTTTTGCTCGGTTTCCATTTTCACTCCCTGAAGCAATTTCTGCTCTCAATAGGTCTCCAGCAGCAACATGCACCAAGTCATACTGCATTTATGATGCATTTATGAGGTCTTTGATTCAATATGTTTTTCTCAATGGAAATTTTCAAATGAGATACATGCAGCAAGTCTTCTTGCCTGTATCAGGTATCTACTAATCATTTGCAAAAATACAAGTTATCCAATCAATAGCCAAATTTTCAATTGAATGAGTATAAAAACCAAGGGTATGGCCCTATTGCTTTAACAATTTATGCTCATCTCAAGATTTAACCCAGCATCACTTAAATTTAGATGATGCAAGATTGTGTCTGAATTTATTTCCTTTTCCCTTTCCATTTTGAAAATCACCCCCAATATCCCATATATGAATCTCCTACTCTCCAAACAGACTATTAGTAATCAAGGATAATCAGAATCTGCCAACCAAAACAACAAACAGTTCGTGACAGGACTAAAGGAAATAAACATCTTATGACAAGGAATATGCGAAACTAAGTTCAAGCATTTAGAACTTAAAAAAAAAAAAGAAGCACAGAAGCAGCTAATTTGTTTATATACCACGTTGGCTGGAAAAGGGGCCAGAAACGTTAGCTCCACTATGAAAAAAGAACTTTTTATCTCACAACACAAAGTAAAAGGAATTGATTAAAGAACGAGAATAGAAATTAGGTAAAAAAAAGGCTTACTTTCTTAGTGATGAGCTCACACTGAGTACCTTTACCAGAAGCAGGAGCTCCTGATATCATTATCTTCAAGGGTTCCGACTTAGCTGCTGCCATCACCTGCACATTTTCAATAGAAACCACCACTTCATCAAAAACATTCCTCCACATTTCTCAAATAGCAACACTTATAAACACATCAACAGTAAACAAGCATACACGTATGTATCCGTCCATGAATCAAATTAAAACGATATAAACCAAAACAGAAAAATGAAAATTGGGATAATTCCAGAACTACCCGAGGGGAAGTCCTGTAATTTGATGCTGAAAGAGACAAGAACCGGGTCTGACGAGAACGCGAAGAGGAAGAATAAGAATTTCTGAACAAAAAAGGAAATGACAAATGGGTTGAGTTGGATGATGATGAAGAGGAAGAGGGCATTTGGTGTATGCCTTGACGGTTCCCATTGCTTCTCACACCAAAATTCACGCTACTGAGCGAACTTGTCGCCATTGTTCTCCTCTCTCAAACTCACTCAATTTGAGGGAAAAGGAGAACAGCAGAGAGATAAAGAGAAACCGAGAGTCGGAGGTGGTTTTGTTCTCCGAAGGTGGCTTGTTAGTTGCGGAAGAAGACGGGTACGAACGCAGCCTCTCTGTGGAACCCACTCCGCCCCTCAACTTAGAACAATGATTTTTTTAAAAAATTTGCTTCACTGTTTTACGTTGAAACATTGTCCGATTGTTGTTTAATTATTTCAATTTATGTTTTTGACTTAGAGCTCTGCGTTGATTTGACTTCCAATGTTGAGTTTTTTCGTTTTTTATTTCATGTAAATTGGTTGGAGCATGTGAGAAGAATTCTCATGTATTCAGCATGTGTATCGGGAAGAAAATTAGTATGCAGATAGCCTCGCTTGCCTAATTGGCTTGATCAGACCGGGCTTCCATATTCTTCAAGAGCCCCCTATTGGCATACAGGAGCTTCTCAGACGTGATGCGCTAGGCAGAGTGTACCCCAGGTCTAGGATAATGATTTAGTTTGTTTTTTCTTTCTCTTTGTACAAAAAAAAAAAAATTCTAAGGTTCAATCCTACTAAACACACCCACAAAAAAAGACGAAGAACCTTAATTGTTATTAATTTTTAACCCGGATTAGTCGGCCCTTAATTATTTACACAAAAGAAATTATCTCATCAACAATAGTGGATATGCTTGCATCAAGAGGAAAGAATTTCTTACAGGGTGGTCTAGGGTGTACAGTTCAAAGTGAGATATGATGCAAGAGCTTTAAGCATTTTGAATTTCCCAAAAGTTCAGGGACATTTCATGTGCAACGTTATCATTTAAGAAGGAAACGAGCTTAAAATAATTAAAGAAAAGTTGGGTAAGTTCGAAGTAATTAACGACAGTAACATATGTGTTGAACTTGTAGGAAGTATTATGTTTACTTTGGTTTACTTACTGTCATGTCCCTTATAAATAATTTGTTTACTTTGTGTTCAAGTAATTTCTTTAATTGTTCTTGGAAGACAAGGCAAGATCCAGTCAGGTTAGGAAAACAACAAGCTGATGTTTCCATATTTGAGAAGAGCTTTTTTTTTTAACCTTTTGGGGTTATGCTATGAGATGCTTAGAGGGAGATAGATTGATTTTCAGCCCATATAAGACATGCAACAACCTCCATATCAAATAGGAGCAAAACTGCATATTATTATCTTTCCAAATTTTGCATTTTAGTGACACTTTCATTGGGTGTTATTATCATTGTTGTTATATCCAAGCATGCAACAAGGTTGAATTTATAACAAAATCCATGATTAAGTATTTAAATAAAGCAAGAGCTTTCTCTTTCAATTATGTGTGAGTTAAATTTTGCCTCTATGGCATTAATTTTTTATATTTCTGTGTGACTAGGTTTAGAAATGGCAATTGGTTAGCCCTTAGACCTAAATTCAGATGTCTTCAATGGGTCATTCTATGGGCCAAATCAGGCCTAGATCGATCCGAGACTTAACTCTTCTAAAGACTTAACTTTTTCTAAATAAAACGAGAAGAATTAAGTCTCGAGCAAGCCTAAGCCTGGGCAACCTAGGCCCAAATTCAATTAAAACAAAAATATTACTTTTTTTTTTAAGTAACAAAGATGTTACTTATACTTTTATTTTTAAAAAATTATTTTTAAAACATAGTGAAACCAATTCATAGACCGGCCCATTGCCATCCCCAACTAGGTATAAGCTTAAAATATTCATTTTCATATCATTTTAAACTTGAGTTTCATTAACTCGTAAAACCATAAAAAAAATATTTCTTTGTTTTTGATTCATTTATGCATTAAAATATTTCTACGGGAGACTTGTTTTGTAAGGCTGAGCATTATAATGTAAATTTAATCTTTAAAATTCACTTGAGATTATCTATGTTACGATTGATTTAACACTTTCTAATCCTAAGATTCATGTTATAAACAAAAGAAAGAAATTACTAACCTTGATCTATGCTCAATATGTGTAATTCTTTTCTAATCGCAAACACTTTCTCTACACAGACACTTTATCCACTCTCACATTCTTCCTTTTCTTCATTCTTTTTAATGGTACAAGAACGTATATCTCTTTGATATCTATAAACGTCACTTGACTGAAGGGAGAGAGAAGGGTTTTAGTAATTAACCTTAATGATTTTAATTTCATTTACAAGCTCAATAACCATTATTTTAGGCACACTTCATATTAGAATCAAATAAAAGAATATGGGCCACACTTATGATTATTAAATTAATCTAGCAATCTCCCACTTAGTTCATGCGTATGACTTGATGATCCACTAACATAAGTATGCATCATATATTGAATCTATCAAGCCATCAAACTTGAATGAATTGAAACAATAAGATCATGATGATCACAAGTCATCTAACAACATGATTATTTCCATGTATCACACAATTATCTCAACTCAAGATAAATTACTTACTATCATATCCCTTATAAATAATATGTTTACTTTGTGTTCAAGTAATTTCTTTAATTGTTCTTGGAAGATAAGGCAAGATTCAGTTATAATCAAATTAGGGAAGCAACAAGTTGATGTTTCCATACTTGATCAGACGATATTTTTTTTGGCTTTTGGAGTTATGTTATGAGAAGTTTCTACAGAGTTAGATTGATTTTCAGCCCATATAAGGCATGCAATATTATTAGACCTTTCCAAATTTCATATTTTAACAACACTCTTTTTTTGGTAATAATTTTAACAACACTTTCATTGGATGTTATTATCATTGTTGTAATATAAAGCATGCAACAGGGCTGAATTTATAAAAAAAATCCATGATTAAGTATTTAAATAAAGCAAGAGCTTTCTCTTTCAATTATGTGTGAGTTAAATTTTATCTTTGTGACATTAATTTTTTATATTTCTGTGTGACTAGGTTTAGAATTGGCAATTGGTTAACCCTTAAGCCTAAATTCAGATGTTTTCAATGGGTCGATCTATGGCCAAATCAGGCCCAGACCGATCCGAGACTCAACTTTTCTAAGTAAAACGAGAAGAGTTAAGCCTCGGACAAGCCTAAGTCTGGGCAACCCAGTCCCAAATTCAATTAAAACGAAGACGTTATTTATACTATTATGTTTTAGAAAATTATTTTAAAAAATAGTGAAACCGACCCATAGGCCGACCCATTGCCATCCCTAACTAGGTCTAAGCTTAAGATATTCAATTTCATATCATTTTAAATTTGAGTTTCATTAATTCATAAAACCATTTTAAAAAATCATTCTTTGTTTTCGATTCATTTACGCATTAAGATATTCCCACTGGAGACTTGTTTTGTTGGGCCAAGCATTATAATGTAATTCTTGACTTTAATGTTTTCTCAAATATATAATTGGTCATCACAATAAAACAATACGTGCACACAACATAATGTGACAACTACAAATAAGCAAAAACATGACTTTAATTAAATTCATAAGTGTCAAAACAATAATAGCAAATATCCAAACATATGTACATACATAACATAAACTCATGCTAACAAGGACTTATCTATAATGCTCATCCTTTCAATATAGCCAGTAAATGTTTTAGGCGGTAATCCTTTAGTTAACGGATCCGCTGTCATTAGATCAGTTCCAATATGCTCAATTGACACTTTATGTTTTTGCACTTCTTATTTGTCTGACAAATATTTCAAATCCATGTGTCTATTACCTTTAGAGTACTTGCCGTTTTTAGAGAAGAAGAAAGCTACAGAATTATCACAATGAATTCTTAGCGGTCTAACTATACTGTTGACAATACTTTACCCTAAGATAAAGTTCTGCAACCACAATGCTTGAATAGTGACCTCAAAGCATGCCACAATTTCGACCTCCGTAATGGAAGTAGCGATTATAGACTATTTTCCACTCTTCTAAGAAATTGCCCCTCTTGCTAGTTAACATAAATAACTGAAAGAAGATTTCCTTAAGTCTACACATCCAGCATAGTCTGGATCTGAATGACCGAACACTTCTAAGTGATCTGATTTCCTGTAGGTGAGCATGTACTCCTTAGTACCTTGTAAATACCTAAGAATTTTCTTTGCAGCTTTCCAGTGATCCAATATGGGATTACTTTGATGTCGACCTAACATTCTAATAGAAAAAATGATATCTAGCCGAGTAAAATTTTGAATATACGTTAGACTCCCAACTACAGATGCATAGGGAATATATTTCATTTCCTTACATTCCAAATCATTCTTGGGACATTGCATTTCACTAAATTTATATCCTTTTTGAATTGGAACGACCCCTATGGAACATTTTTCCATCCTAAATCTCTCTAATACTTCATTGATATATCCTTTATGAGATAACCATAACAATCCTTGTGTCCTGTCATGAAATATTTCTATTCCAATCATAAGGATGCTTCACCCATATCTTTCATTTCAAAGTTATTAAAGAGAAATTTCTTTACATCATATCATAAGCCCAAATCATTAGCAACCATAACAATTTCATCAACATACAGTACCAAAAATTATGTTCTCTATAAAACCATAAGAGATAATGGTATCATTGAACTTAAGATACAACTGTCGGGAAGCTTGTTTCAAACCATATGTTGACTTCTTTAATTTACACATCATATTTTCCTTTTCTATAGTCACAAAACCTTCCAGTTGGTCCATATAAATTTCTTTTTTTAGTCACCATTCAGAAAAGTGGTATTTACATCCATTTGATGAAGCTCTAAATAATAATGAGCTACCAATATCATAATAGTTCTTAAAGAGTCCTTCTTTGAAACTGGAGAGAATGTTTCTTTAAAGTCAATGTCATCCTTTTGAGTATAACCTTTGGCTACAATTCTTACTCTGTATCCTTTAATATTACCTTTCGAGTCCTTTTGGGTCCTAAAGACCTATTTACAGCCCACTTGCTTTGAGCCTTTAGGTAACTCAACCGGTTCTCAGACTTAATTATCATCCATAGATTTGAACTCTTCTTTCATAGCATTAAGCCACTTTTCATAATTATTACATTTCATGTCTTTTTTAAGTGAGACTGGATCCTTATCAATGCTCAAATCATGCTCCTGCTTAAGTGAATACACCACATAGTCATCTAATATAATTGGTCTTTTCTCCCTTATAGACCTTCGTTATACTATTCTTTGTGGTATCACTTGATCATTTGTGACTTGCACATTATTTTTTGGTTCATTATTGCCATTATCTTCTTGTGAGTTTGAAATATTAACTTGTTGCTTTGATATGTTGCGTGACTGCTATACAACAAGAGGAATAACAACTTGAGAAGAGATCCTAAGTGAAGGATGTTATACCTGAATCTCTTGAATTTCCATCTTTCGTGGTTCCCCATTCTCACTGATTTGTCTATTTTCAATAAACCTAGCATTACCAGACTTAACTATTCTTGTATGATGGTTTGGACAATAAAATTTGTACCCTTTTGACTTTTCTAGATAACTGATGAAGTAACCACTCATAGTTCTTACATCAAGTTTCCTTTCATGAGGAGTATAAATCCTTATATCGGTTGGGCAACCCCAAACATACAGGTGCCTCAAGCTAGGTTTCCTACTTGTATACAATTAATAAGGCACCACAGGAATTGCTTTACTAGGAACCCTATTAAGTAGATAAGTAGATGTCTTAAATGTATACATCCATAAAGATAAAGGTACATTTGTGTAACTTAATATACTCCTAACCATATCCATAAGAGTACGATTATACCTTTCAGCTACACCATTATATTGTGGTGTACCGAGCATTGTATACTATACAAAAATGCCCCGACTTTGAAGAAATTTTGTAAACGGACTTGGACACTCTTTATTCTCATCATGTTTACCATAATATTCACCACCTTTATTAGACCTTATGACTTTTATCTTTCTATTTAACTACCTTTCTATCTCATTAATGACACCTCCAGAATGTCCACTGATTGAGATTTTTCATGCAGTAAATAGAGATAACAATAACATGAATAGTCATCAATAAAGGTGATAAAATACTTTTCACAGCCCCAAGATAGAACATGAAATGGACCACATATATCAATGTATATTTTTTTGAGAATTTAACAAATTCATTAAGGAGAAATAAAATAGTGTACATCTTTGGAGAGGGCCTCTCCCATGTGAAATAAAACAAGTAGGAACACTAAGCACACAGTAGAACAAACAACGACGTTCAGAGAACTAAATGGGAATTTATGCGATGTCGTTTTGTAATTAGGGTAAAACGACTCTCTCCTTTCTCGAAGCTTCAAACAATTACTCAATTGGGTAGGAGGAGGATGACGCTCTAGAGGTGCGACATAGTGGAGGCGATGCAATGGCTTTTTCTACTCGTCTCTCTATACAAAGGGAGATTTCATCTCAGGTATGCATAATCAACTTGATAATGACTTCAGCTTTAAAGATTATGTGAATCTCCAAAGATTAACGAACTACATATTAATATCAGGAGATTGGAGGGGACAACAATGAACCTCTATACAAGACTCTACTGGAGAGGTGGTAGATTTGAAGGAGGCACGCCAAATACATTTTGATACCTATAGATGAGTCAGATTCCTTCCAATCTTAAATAGTCTCCTTCTTTCATGAGTAGGTGAATTTGAGAATCTGCTTGAAACCTAGAAATAGCTATGCATGAGAAAAATTTTTCTTTCCTGTAACCCAGATTGTATGAAACCCCTTATAGAATATCGTGATCATCTATGAATAAACATAAAGGACTATATTCTCCATGAGAGAGCTAGTCCTCTGCTATAATGTAGATTATACTGATTTGTAATCAATTGTTCCCTAATGTTAGCAATAGAGAGTTCTATAAGAGAGAGTAAATAGTTGGATCTCTCTTTAAACCTCCTATTATTTCTCTCATTCCAAATTGTTTTTAGACAAGTAGCAACAACGACCATAAGAATATCCCTATCATATTTTGAGACATACAGTTAAGATATCTCTAGTAAAATATCAGTGAGGCTGCAATAATTAGTACCAGGGCCACATAGACTAGAAATATTAGCCCAAACCTCTTTAGAGAAACCACACTCGAAGAAGAGATAATCCCTAGTCTCATCCTCTAGGTTGCAAAGAATACAAATCTTAGAAGAAGATAGGAATTTCAATCTATCCATAATGTTGATGCTATTCAACATAGCTAGTCAAAGGAGAAAACTTGCATTTGGTCTAAGAACCTTGCTATAAATCAGGGAACACCATCCTACTCTTATAACTGCCCTATCCCTTTGCTTTTTAGTTTCTCTAATAGTAATTTCTGATACAGGTATCCTATCCCATAAGTATAAATCATTATCCCCGAGGCTTCTACATTAAGGAATAGGCAAAGGTCTAATTTCTTTTGAGAAGAGTATCTAGTTGTCGTTTCTAATTATTTCATGAAGCTTAGCTTTCTTAGGGAGCCTTCCTAATAAACATCTTGCCAACTGATTATGAATTAATGCCCCTTGACTTGTCCAGTTATCATACTATAGAGAAATTCTTTCCCCTGCACTTATTTGACACGTTATGTGCTGCTGAACTTCTTCCTTCAATATGAGAATTTGGTTAAAGAACCAAAAATAATTGTCTTTGATTCTTAGAGCCCAAAGGCTCTCACCTTTTAATATGTAGATGTGAATCCATTTGGTCCACGATGATTGTTTTTCACTTAGGATTCTCCAAATTCTCTTGGTTATAAGTAAGTTGTTTTTCTTGCTGATTGACTCCAAACCTAAGCCATTTGCCTCCTTCGGTTGACAGATATGCTTCCAACTCACTTTTGCAATTCCTTTCTCACCATTTCCTTTTCTCCATAGAAACTGCTTCATCAGCTTTTCAATAGTTTTAATAAGCCCTTTAGAGAGGAATATGTAGGAACACCAATAAGTTTGCATTAATATAATTACCAACTTCAAAAGCTGAAGTTTTGCTCCATAGGACATGGTTCTATTAGTCCAGGACCCTAATCTTTTCTAAATTTTTCTAATAAGGGGATACATTCACAATATCTTAGTCTCCTAAATGAGATAAGAATGCCCAAATACTGAAGAGGTGAATCTTTGTTTTCTATTCTAATTGCTCATAACAAGGAATTAGAAAGGTGAGCATCACTTTTGAAAAGTAAGAAATAACTTTTATGAAGATTGATGCTCAGTCCAGACGGCTCCTTAAAAGTATTGAGAGTACTTATCAATAGGGAGACTAAATGAACATTTTCCCTGCTTAGAAGAATAAGATCATCTGCAAAACATAAGTTAATTAGTGAAAACTTTTTACATTTGGAATGGTATCTGAAGTTAGAGTCAGTAGAAGTGTTGTGCTTCAGCATAAGGGTGAGAAAGGAATTGCAAAAGTTTACATTTGTTAAATTTTAAATAGATATTTTATATCAACCAAAATATAATTAATTATATATAAAACTAAATTAACTCTAGTTTATCTAATATCTAATCTAGACAATGCTTCTTATATTTAACATAATTTTTTCATCCAAACTCTGATTGTAATGATTCGAGATACTATAAAAAGTTTAGTACCTTCTTTCAAACTTTACATTTTTTAAAAAAGTTAACAATTTGGACATGTTAGTATCCTAGGGTGTGTCCTTTGTAGAGTTGTTTATTTAATTAACTTACTTTGAGACACGATTGTATTCTCGATTGCATTTTTTATATTTTCGCAAAAAGCTCAAGATAAAAAAGTTTTAGAGATCTTAAACTTTCAATAGAATCTTGAACTATCTTAATCAGAGTTTGGATGGGAAAATTGTTAGGAAATTGAGACGGAATAATTACGAATTTTTTTTCACAAATTGGCTTCCTAAAAATAATTTTATAAAGTGATTAACACATAAATCACAATAAAACGTGAATATAAATTCGTACCTTATTCCGAAGCTTAATATTTATCTTATTGTATCCCTCAAATCGTTTCTGAAATCGATTCGTCTCAACTACCGTAGCTGCATAAATGTCCAGCCTCTAACTTTATCTACAGAATAGGTTGAGAGAACTCTGTCACTCTTACAGAGAGGGTTAAACAAAAAGTATTAGTTCCATTAGATCTTAAACTTATTTATAATAGGTTTTGGACGTTTTAGTAATTTAATTGAAATTAAATTCTAATTTTAATTAAACTTTGATTAGAATTTCAAATAATTCTAACTAAATACCAATTATGCCTAATTAGATTTAATTTTCATATTGATCTTTATTTATTAAATATCTCGTATTTATTCATAAAGTTTCTTAAACTTTATAATCAAGTCCAACTTGATTAAAAAAACTTTATTCTCTTCAACTCATTATATATGTGAGATCCATTAAGTTCTCAAATATGTTGGCAATAATTATAAATTATAATTATAATTCATAATTAGAATTAGAATTAGATAAATTAAATCTCTTTTTAATTTATCTTTAATTCTTCAATTAAACAATTTATAATCATAGCTCTAAATTAGTATCTAGTAGCGCATCATGACCACTAAAATATTTAGGACTATCAAAGTGATTTTAACTATCCTTTTCGTGTATGATTTTTTTGTATAATTTGATCATTTCATTACTCAATGTTTCAATTAGACATAGAACATGAAGTTAATGTCTACTATATTTTGAGTCTGATCATATTAGCTATCTGTCATTAGCTATTGATTCAATTGATGAAATTTGTAAATTATTTACAAAGCGTATTCTACCTTGGCCAAAGATTTTTTGAATCAATACTAATCGAGAACAACGAAACATTCAATTAAAAAAAACAATTGAGCATTCTCCGTAATTACTTTAGGGTGATGAATCATATCTTAATTACACAACTACCTCCATATAGTTCATGATACATCAAATAACTACCGATTAACAAACTCATGATTAAATAGGTCATAAGTAGTATCAAAATATAACAATGCCTATATAAGAAAACTTTGGTGACCTCAAGTCAAAGAATCACTTATACAATTATCATAATGAGAATTTCATAGACATACAAGTAATGTTCAAAATGGATTTTTCATATCGTATCTGTTCAATGAACTTATTCTCTAATAAGCGTCCACATGTTTGTTTAAATATCTCCATATTTTAGCTTATGAGATTGACTACTTCCTTCATAAGGAAAAATATAACGTGTGCTCGTCTTTTTACATTCTATTAATGTTCAGTCTTAATACAATGATTAAGAACAATTTAGGGATAATACATAAATGCAATATGAATATCATAATTATAATCTTATTATAATTTCATTTGCAATGTATAATTATCCTATGAACTTTATCATATACATCTAAACATGTACAAGATAAATAATGTCTTTAAATAATTGTTACTAAACTACAACCAAAACGATTTGTTGTAGGACATAAACTAACAAAAATTATCCCTAATTTAGGAAACATTGTCTAAATTTGATATTAAATTAATTAGACTTTAATTTAAATTTGTATATAGTTAATAATATTTTAGTTTAATTTAATACACATATCTATTATTATTTAGTTTTATTAATTTTTAAATACATATTTTATATGAAACCAAAATATTGTTAATTATATATAAAACTAAATTAAGTTTAACTTGTTTAGTATTCAATTTAAAGTTTAAACAATGTTTCTTAATTTTGGTATAACTTTCTTATCCAAACTCTACTTGAAATGATTTAAGATGCTATGAAAATCTTAGAAAATTCTCTAAAACTTATGTGAGTTGAATTTTTTAAAATGAAGAACAACACCTGGAACATGTTAATTAATATTATTTTAATTAAATTACATACACCATATTATCTCATCTAAAAGTGAAATTGAGAAAATGACAAAATAGAAACATTTTGTTATAAATTATTTGACATATTTATCTTTACTTTAAAAATTACCATTGCTCACCACCTCTTCACTCATTTTAATTGTTAATCTTTATATTAAAATTTTAAATACTTTCTTATTCATAAAATTAATTAATTAATTATATTATTATTATTATTATTTTGTTTTAATTAACATATATCAATAATTTAAATTTTTAAAATTTTCATTACCGATATACCGTACCAACCAGTTGGATATTTAAATTTAGTACAACTAATTTTTGATAACGTACTATTTTTAATCTGGTATCAGCCCATAAATACCGTACTCAAAACATTGAATAATTCACAGCAAAGCATTTTCCCTCGTAAGAAGGGCTTCACCCATCTCATGTACTGTTCTTTTCATAAAGCGACAAGAAAGCGCCTTAAATAGAGTAGTTTTCCTTTTCGATGCAAAATATGAAGTATCAAATAACTACTTGTTTCTGCTATCTTTTTCGGCTTATCAAACCCGCACGAAACTTCAAAGATGACAAACTGTAACACTTGTATACTTGTTCCCATTGCCAGACTTTTTAATGGCTTCAATCACCAACCAAGTAGGGATCTGAGTTTCACAGGAGCATCCTACACGATAGCATTGCCTTTAAGTAAACGGGCAAGGGCAAGGGCAAGGGCAAGGGCAAGGGCAGGGCAAGGGCAGGATATTATAATCGTCTCTAGTGGAATTTGAAAGTCGTGGGACCTGAAACCAACTGCAGTGATGCACTATCACTGCTATTTTCTTGGGAAGACATTTCTCACTCGTACTGTCACGAGAACACCACTGCGCCATCTGGGTATTCAAAGATTTTCCAATCTTACCTCCCCTTCGATTCCGAGGTTATTTCCAATCTCACTTCACTTTTCCTTTTCAAAAAGATCTGTTTTTTCTTTGTTTGTTGTCTTTGCTTTCTGTGTTTCATTGGCTGGACGGATAGATTAATTTTGCCTCACAAGTTTAGATTTTTACTGCTTAATCTTGCAAGAAACTGTTTGAGTTCAATGTTGTTTTTAGTTACTGGGTTGGGTTTATTCCAAAAGTTTACTTCCCTATAGTATATTTCATGTTTCTTCTTCCCCTTTTTCTTGCGCATTTGTATTTTTTTCGTTTTCCAAAACACGGGTTGATTCTACGTTAATCTGTACTACATTACTGCTCGATTGGATTGTGTGCTTGGAATGGCAATGCTATGCTTAAACATGTTGAGGGTTCCATCTTTTTGCAAAAAAATTTCGGGGAAATGATGCCATATATGTTCTGGTTCTCTGTTTCTCTTCACGTTCATTATTAGAATGCTAGAACTTTGGCTGCTTGGTGTTTTGTAGTGGCAAAAGAATCATGGGAGAAGAACCAAAAAAGGGGTAATACAAAATTGAAACTTAAGGTACTTTGTAGGTGCTTTTGGAATTCAATATTAGCATTGTAATTGACCACAGGAATTTATTCCTCTTGAGTGCGAGGTTTCATTTTTTTTAGGTGCTTTGAGGTAGTCATGGACCATTATACCTTCCGTTGATTCAGTCTGCGAATTCTGTCCTTGCATCCTGGCTTTTGTTCTTCTTTGGGTTTTAATCATTCCATGCTTTGATCATAGTTCACATATTGTCCGTGACTTCTTTAAGTGGAATTGTTTAGAGTTGACACCTAGTTGAGTTGATTGGAGATGAAGGTGATTAAATTAATGATTGTGACCTGTGTTTCAAATGGAAGTAGTTTGTTGCGTGTAGGTAATCTTGCTGCTCAAGAATGGGAACTAGAATTTCTGAAAGAGTTTATTTATGTTGCAACTCAGTTTTGATTCTTATTAAGTCTTCTCCTCCTCGACTGTAATTTGGGAAACTTACTGTCCATTGAGGTGACTTTTCACTAAGGAAGAGACTCACGAGAGGATTTGACATGTGATAATCTAATGAGAATTTTTCTGTCTTTGGTTAGTACATGCTTCTTTGCACCATTATGGCTGAGGATCACTACCATTGACTTCGACAGATTGGGATTTGGGAGTTGGGAGTTGGCTTGTTACCCAATTAGCTTAACTTGGGAGGTTTTGGCTTGCTTGATATTGAAATTTAGGCTTTGTTGGATTGTCTAATCAGTAGAATATTACATCTTTTCTTCTCAATATAACATCTTCCACCGTGCGTCAAAATTAATGGTAATACACAACATATATCTAGCCTAATGGAATAATTGAATTTGAATATTAAATTACAAAATAAGAGGAAACAAAGAAACTATGTCAATCCTACGGAAACTATGTCAATCCTACGGTCGATTATGCATGTACTTATCTCTACCTGTTGACAAGTTTAAAGAACTATTCTTGGCGATTTTCAAAGTACATGCCTTGAACATAAATAGTGGAGTTGTATGATAGAGGCCTTTGAGCTCAATGCATTGTAGGAGAAAACTTCAACTGCTCCTAGTAAATACGATTGCCTTGAGCATAAATACGATTGCAGGTAATTTTCATTAAGAACCTTGCTAAATCTCTTAGTTACTTGATTCTTTTCCTCCTGAATTGATTTTTCAATTAATTGGAATGCCAATTGGGATTGAAGTTGCTAATTGCAATTCTAAGCATCGCTATTTAAGTATTTCTTTTCTTATTTAAATCTTCTTCAAGCCCAACTATTGCACTTGCAAATTGAAATCAAGGAAGTTCTTGGAAGTTTTGGCGACTTTGCTCCTATTATATATCTACTTCCTGGCATATCTGCTTGCTTGCAAACTATTTGGTATCATTTTTAACGCTCTATTAGCTAAAAACTTGTACATGATTTGTTTTACAGGATTATTATAGTTTCAGCTAGAAGTTGAAGCATTTTGTTCGATTATCATTTTTTATTACGACATATGGTAAATATAGAGTCCCAAGCTCTTCTTGCATATTTATATATTTACATGTAGATTATTAAGTGTCTCTTGTACCTAAAGCATCCCGTCTTCTCAAAGTCTGTAAATTTTGAAAAGAGCTTAACATCAAAACTTTGAAATTATTTTGAAAATTATGATATTCACTTGAAGACTTTTCTAGTTGACTTTATTGGTTTAGTAAGGTGATTTGTTTTATTAACATTTACTCTAATGCACTTCCAATTTTTCACAAGTTTAATACTTATACAATCACATGCTTTTACTTTGATATTATTATTTATTGGTATCCTTACAACCAATGCTTGTATAACTTCTAGGAATTGCTGCAATGCTTCTTGTTATGGTATGGAAACCCCACATTGGTATTCTTTCAATCGTAACATTGCTAAGGTAGGGGAGTTTCCCATCTTACATCCGATGAGCTTTATGATACCTTTCTTATCTAATATTTAATTTTCATGACGTGAGTTTTATGATACCATTCTCATCTAATATTTAATTTTCTTGGCAAGGGGTAATAACTGAACTTTGGACTGAATAATGTGTATATGATATTTTCTTAAATTAACCACATGAAAATGTCATGTCACTTGGTATATTTTCTATTGAAATACTTTAGTTTTACTATGACCAAGCAAGTACTTGTTGGTGTTGTTTTTCTATTTCTTGCAATAGAACTAGGACAGATGTGAGGGAAATAGAAAAATTCAAGTCCTATGAATTACTTCTTGCAGGCAATGTAGGATTACCTTTTGGAGATTAAACTTTCAGGTACACTTACGAAATATAATTTTGGCCATCGGAACTCTTCTGCTTGTGCCTTTATTGTTTGTTCAATTTTTATTTTAAAATTTACAACTCTTTCTGCTATTGGGTTCAGTGAATTTTGTAATGTTTTTTTGGTTCTAAATATTTGGTAAAATTAGTTATTTAATATTAGCTGTTAATGTGTAAAATAACTATTGAAGACATGACTTTAAAAAAAATTATAAGGGTATGAATATTAAATATCTTAGTATTTCGTTCAATATTCTTATAGGAATTTAAATTTTGGATATTAAATTTTACAAAAATTAAACTTATAACTCTAATAATAATAATAATAAGAACAAGAACAAGAATAAGAATACGAATAAAAACAAGAACAAGAACAAGAATAACAACAACAACAACAACAACAACAATAATAACAAGAACAATAGCAACAACAAGAGCAACAGTAGCAACAGCATCATAATGATGATACCTCCAAACATAAAATATAACAATACAAATGAAATTTAATAATACAATTCAAATAGAGTAAAAGAAATGAACATCATCATTTAAAGCAAAGGTTTATAATAATTCAAGAACGACGTCTAATTGTCATTAAACTAGAAGTAATATTATCACGAATAGTTGTCATCTTTCAAGTTTTTTGTTCTTCAATGTCTTCTTGTATGGAGTTAACTTTAACATTTTTAAATACATCTGGAGGTATAAATTCAAGATCTTGATCGATAATGCTAAAAGCTGAGTCATCAATTGTACTTCTTCTAATATAGTTATATAATATAAAAGCTGCACAAATTATTCCATTTTGATCAATTAATGAATACTTAGGCATTTTCTCCAATATCTTCCATCGAGCTTTAAGAATACCGAAAGCTCTCTTAATACAAATTCTCAATGATGAATAAGCTCGGCTAAAAACTTCTTGAGATACTCTTGGATTTACACCACGAAACTCCGATTGATGATATCTTGTCTTTGGGTGAGGTGTCAAATATCTTTCTCTTTCTGGATAACTTTTATCAATAAAGTAATATTTACCTATATTTTCATAGAAGTAATATAATTAGTATAAAAGATATCATAAAAAGTCTAATCATTAATAGCAAATCTTACAAATCTTAAAATTATTTATCGGTGATTTTGAAAATTTAAGTCTTAGGTTACCGATTATATCAAGGAAAATACGAGAATCTTGCGCTGATCCCTCCCAACCTGCTAAAACATATGTAAATAGTAAGTTAAAGTCACATGCTGCCAATACATTTATTGTTGTAATTCCTCTCTGTCCTCCAAATCTTATTTGATCCTCTTCTGCAACAACTACCGCTATGTGTACCATCAATAGCTTCATTGCGATTCTAATATAAAATAATAATCATAAGATGATAAAAAATATTTTTAATGAAAAATATAATAAAGAGGGAGGAAGAATATATTCAATTATCTTAAAATGTGGCATATATCTAACATCATTGGCAATTTATGGTAGACTGTTCTTGAATTCGGGATCTTTTTGGTACAACTATATCCCTTGAAAATTCATTTATAACAGTCAAAACCTTTTTAAAAACTCTGCTCACAGTTTCACTAGAACGTTGAAAATGCTCTTGGGTATTTATATTAGAGGAACCTTTACTTAGGACATATACGAATAAACCGACTTTTTTCAAAATAGACATTCTATCCAAAGGTCTCAAACCATAATTATTTTTCAAAATTATACATAATTGATCAAATGTATTTTCATTCATCCTAAATGTATTAAAACACATTTTTTCATGACCATTTAATAATTCATTCATCTATAGTTCTCCTGTTTGATAGGAAGTCATGTATGGTTCCTTGTATATGTGGTTAAAAGAATATACACTCATGTAACCCACTACATAAGCCGTCGAATCCCAAATTCAATCTCATTGTCCAAAAATTGCTTCATTTGCAGAATTTGCATAATTTACATAACATTATCATCCATACCTACAGATCAATCAGTAAAATTATATTGTAAATAAACAAGGCACTTATATATTTAACTATAAAGAAATAATAATATAACAGGTAATAAAATTATAGATTATCAACAAGATAACATAATATAATAAAATAAGCAAACTAAATTCATATTGTCTTAAAAAACACCATGTCAACATAATTGTACAAATAATAAAAACAATAAACTAAACATAGTAATGGATAGATAGAAATTATGTTTAATATTTTTTTTATGTTTGTCATATTCATACATAAATTTTATGTATTCAACCCTCTTTGTATCATCTAATAAACCAAAAAAATGGACCTTCTTTGTGGATCTTATATCAACATTCAAGCAAAGTAAAATTTAGGAGTACCAGTCTCTAAATCAGGCAAAGTACATATTTTTTTCAAAACATTCGTAACCTCATGGTGTGACGCACTAGCATTAGTACTTTGTGATGTACCAATATTTATCGTATCCAAAATTTTTATAATGGATCTATTCATCTCTATTATTACATTCTGCCTCTCTTGAATCAATTGCGTCATATCGTCAAGCCTCTCATATATTGCTGCAGGTTTTTCTGCCCTTTTAGCGGAATCAGTTATTGCACTCTTGTTACTTTGTGAATTATTACCCTTCAAATCCCTTTTGCATTTTCTTCTCTCACTATTTACTCTATGTGTAGCTTAAGGGGTCGAGGTAGTTACTTTCCACACTTCTTCCCAATTGTTTAGACCATTAGTCTCATCTATATTCTCATTATTGTGATAGGTTGACAATTGGTGATGAACATTATAACTATCAGGTGGAGAAGGAACATATATTTTCTCAACTTCTCGTTGTCTTTGTGGACGGTCAGTCACAGGACAAAATGTAATTTCTCCTCTGATCAAGCATCCAAAAAGTTGATTCAACTTACATTTAAGTTCAGGTTTAAGCCCTTCATTTTTAAATGTTTTAAAATTGATATTCTCCTGCAAAAAAATTAAATAACTTATATTTAACTAACTATTTAGCATTAGAGTAAAGAAAAATAATTTGAATTAGAAAAAAAGGGGATAACCTTAATCTTCAAAGTCCACCACTCCTTATTAGCAACAATTGTTCCTTTGTCATAATCCCATCCTAATCTCGTTTCTTTCTCTTTCAATTGTTTCCAAAGACTCTATCTAGTTCTCATCCAATTAAACTTATTTTTAAGCTTTGTTTTATCCCATGATAAGTTGGTTGTTTTGTAAAACTCTTCTTTCACATTCTTTCATGGTAACCTTTGACCAATAACTTTACCGCGTTTTCCCTTACTCCTTTCAATATGTTGATTACAAATGTCACAAAAGATAATAAGAGTTTCTTTTGGTCGACAAATCCGACCAATATCATTCTCCCTTGACTTCCTCCTTTGTTTCCTTTTTGGGATGATGCCATCTAATCATATAAGATGAAAAAGATTATATGCTAGTTAATAAATTTGCAATTGATTTCACTACTTAATTAGTTTTACTAGCTTGAATTAGACTACTTCAACAAAATAAATATATATTTTACTATTTATTATTATAATATTTTTTTTATTAATTACTTAATTTAAAATTATTTTATCTCTTAATTTAAAATGAGTAATAGAATTAACTTGTGAGTATTATTCAAAAATTATATAAAATTGTAATATATTTATATTTAAATTATTATATTATTAAAATATTTTTATTAAATTACTATTTGTTTATATATAATAATTTAAGAAAATTATACTTCTTTTGGTAACAAAGCAACTACTAAATAATTAAATAATATTAGAAAAAGATAAACATGAAAATAAAAAAGAAAGAAAAAGAGAGTTAGGGATAAAGCATGAAAAAAATGAGAGAGTTAGGGATAAAACAAAATGGTTTCAACTTAGAGAATTAGGGATAAAATTTAATTATATCGATTACAATTTAATTATAAGGTATTAAAGCCTAACTTGCAACCTTGTTTTATTCATAATTTCCTATGTTGAAACTATTTTGTTTTATCCCTAACTCTCTCATTTTTTCATGTTTTATCCCTAACTTTCTTTTTCTTATATTATTTAATTATTTAATAGTTGCTTTGTTACCAAAAGAAGTATAATTTTCTTAAATTATTACATATAAATAAATAGTAATTTAATAAAAAATATTTTAATAATATAATAATTTAAATATAATTATATTACAATTTTATATAATTTTTGAATAATACTCACAAATTAATTCTATTACTCATTTTAAATTAAGAGAATAATTTTAAATTAAGTAATTAATAAAAATATTATAATGATAAATAGTAAATTATATTTTTATTTTGTTGAAGTAGTCTAATTCAAGCTAGTAAAACTAATTAAGTAGTGAAATCAGTTGCAAATTGATTAACTAGCATATAATCTTTTTCATCTTATATGATTAGATGACATTATCCCAAAAAGGAAACAAAGGAGGAAGTCAAGGGAGAATGATATAGGTCGGATTCGTTGACCAAAAGAAGCTCTTTTTATCTTTTGTGATATGTGTAATCAACATATTGAAAGGAGTAAAAGAAAGCGCGGTGGAGTTATTGGTCAAAAGTTACCATGGAAGAAGGTGGAGGAAGAATTTTACAAAGCAACCAACGTACCATGGGATAAAACAAAGCTTAAAAATAAGTTTAATTGGATGAGAATTAGATGTAGTCTTTGAAAACAATTGAAAGTGAAAGAAACGAGATTATGACAAAGGTATAATTGCTGCTAGTGAGGAGTGATGAACTTTGAAGATTAAAGTTATCCCCTTTTTCTCCAATTCAAATTATTTTCCTTTACTCTAATGCTAAATAATTAGTTAAATATAAGTTATTTAATTTTTTTAGGAGAATATCAATTTTAAAATATTTAAAAAGAAAGGGCTTGAACCTGAGCTTGAATGTAAGTTGGATAAACTTTTTGGATGTTTAGCCTGAGGAGAAACTACATTTTGTCCTGTGGCTGATCGTCTACAATGACAACGAGAAGTTGAGGAAATATATGTTCCTTCTCCACCTGATAGTTATAATATTTATCATCAATTGTTAGCCTATCATGATCATGAGAATATAGATGAGACTAGTGGTCTAAACATTTGAGAAAAAGTGTGGAGAGAATTTACCCCGACCCCTCAAGCTACACATGATGAAGGGAGTGAAAGAAGAAGATGCAAAAGGGTTTTGGAGGGTGATAGTTCACAAAGTAATAAGAGTGTAAGAACTGATTCCACTAAAGGGGCAGGAAGATCTGTAGCAATGTATGAGAGGCTTGATGATATGATATAATTGATTCAAGAGAGGTAG
>JANVCQ010000230.1:7006838-7026022 GCA_025531925.1 Erythroxylum plowmanianum
TTAATAGATTTAGCTCAAACTCATAACATACAGCATAGACTTTAGCCATTAAACATAACACTCAATTATGCATCATACTTGGCAATCCAAAGATACAATGCACAAACAAATGGCTCGAGAGTTTCGTGGAACGAAACAGAGAAACCGAAGTTTACACCGTAAACAAAACGAGTCTGAATTCTTAGGATCTCGTGGCCTCAAGGGGCAGCCGGGAGAAGGTTATAGGTCAACGTGCACGTGACTAACAAAACGAGTTCCTCTCTTGCCCAATTATAAGCAAATTTATGCTCAATTCAATCATATGCTCATACTTTCATGCTTTTTCTTCTTTTCATATAATTCAAAATATTATATCCTCTTTCAAGGTATAGCATAATCACAATGCATTATGCATTTCCAAACATTCACAACGATTTCAATTTCAAGCAAGTCAAATTCAAGCAAACCAACATACACGCACATAGGCAAGAATATTTCCAATTACACAATAACTATAAATACATTACTCACCTAATTTTGCTGAAAATCCAAGCTCAAGATTGTCTTTCATCTTGCTTTTGAGTAAGGTTTTCTTGATTCCCTTCTAATAAACCAATTCCTATTTAATCCAAATTCAAATAAAAATTCATAAAACTTCAATAATAATAAAATGCTAAAATTGAATTTGAACCTAACCTACCCATAGTCCATCTAGGTTAGAAAACCAAAACCCTAGCTTAGAAATCCAAAATCAAAATGATTTCATCTTCCTCTTCTTTCTTCCTTCATTCCCAACACAAACCCTAGTCTCTATTTGATCCCTTTTTAAATCTAACAAGAAAAGGATGAAAACTTACCTCTAACAAGTTGATTTCCTCTTCTTTTCTCTCTTCTCCACCGAAACTCTCTTCTCCTCTCTTTGTTTTCGTGTTTCTTTTCTTCCTCTCCCTCAAATCACTTTTTTCCCTTATTAAAAGAACAAGACAACATTTCTTATACCATTTATACCCTTAATGAGTGTGCAAAGTCTATTTTGCCCTTCCTTATAAGCCTTATGTTTTTTATACTTAAGTGATCTCCCAAAAATGCCCTTGAACATTCTTATTACATTAACACTTTAATTCCACTTACCGATTCAATAAATCTTACTAACTTTGACATAATTAAACAACTCCAAAATAATTAATTTATCAAAATCTCAAAAATTATTTTAAATTATGTTTAACTTAAAGAAAAATTTTCGGGGTCCAATAATTTTCCCTTTAAAGAATTTTGTCCTCGAAATTCGTACCTAAGATATTGAAGAGGTGTGGAAACTTCTCCCTCATGGCCTCCAAGGGTTCCTACGTGGCCTCTTCCCTATAATGGTTCTTTCACAAAACTTTAACCAGTTTCACAGTCTTGTCTCTCAAAACCTTTTCCTTTGAATTTAAAATCTTCACTGGTTATTCTTCATAAGTCAAATCCTCTCTTAATTGAATTTATAAAGGTTGAACTATGTGTGAAGGATTAGACCGGTACTTCCTCAATATCAATATATGGAAAACATTGTGAATCTTAGACAACTCCGGTAGCAAAGCTAACTTATAGACTAAAAGCTCAATATTCTCAATGATCTCATAAAGGCCTATGTATCTCGGACTAAGCTTGCCCTTCTTACCAAACCTCAAAACTTCTTTTCATGGAGAAGCTCTAAGAAACACAATGTCTTCAACTTCAAATTTCATTTCCTTTTTATGTGTATTCGTATAGCTTTTCATTCTGTCTTGAGCTGCTTTAAGTCTCTGTTTTACCAATTTAATCTTATCAACCGTGACTTGTACCAACTTAGGCCCTAAACGTCTCCTTTCACCTTCCTCATCCCAACAGATAGGAGTTCTACACCTCTTACGGTACAAAGCTTTATAAGGTGCCGATTGAATTCCTAAGTGATCGGAATTATTGTATGCAAACTCAATTAAAGGTAAATGATCATCCCATGAACCTTTGAAGTTTATAACACAAGCTCTTAACATTGCCTCTAATGTTCGTATTGTCCTTTCTGATTGACCATCAATTTATGGATGGAAAGCTGTACTAAAGTACAACTTGGTTTCCAAAGCCTCATGTAAACTTTCCCAGAACCTGGAGGTGAACTTGGGATCTTTATCCAAAACTATCGAACTTGAAATCTCATCATGAAGTCTGATTATCTCATCTATATATTTCTTGGCCAAAGCATTCAAAGAATCTATTTGTCTAATTGGCAAGAAATGTGCGGACTTGGTTAGCCTATCCACAATCATCCATATTGTATCATGCTTCCTGCTAGTCCTTGGCAATCTCATTAAGAAATCCATTGTAATATTTTCCTACTTTCATTCGGGAATCGACAAAGGTTTAAGGTTGCCTGAAGGTACCTGACGTTCAGCTTTAACTTGCTGGCACACTAAGTATCTTTTAGCGTATTCTGTAACTTTATTTCTTTCCACCAGAAATGTTCTTTCAAATCTCTATATATTCTCGTACTTCTTAGGTGCATTGCATAAGGCGCATTGTGTGCCTCATCAAGAATCTCATCTTTCAACTCCAACATGTTTAGAATACATAATCTGTTATCTACCACCATTAATCCATCTTCTCTGATCTCTATCTTATAAGGTTTACCACTTTTAATCTTTTCTTGGAGTCTGCTCAAATACTCATCATGTTCCTATAATTCTTTAATATTCTCATTTAATAATGACCTCACTCTAAAGTTAGCCAATACACAATCAACTCGACTTGCCTCAATGTCACATTAAATTTGGCTAATTCCTTCAATAAAGGAAAGTACATTGTCTCCACATATGCCATAGTGGACTTCCTACTTAGTGCATCTGATACTACATTAGCTTTCCCTGAGTGGTAGTCTATCATTAAGTTATAATCCTTTAACAGTTCTAGTCATCTTCTTTGTCTCAAATTCAACTCCTTTTGGCACATCAGTTACTTAAGACGTTTGTGGTCTGTAAATACCCTAGTAATGACTCCATAGAGATAAAGTCTCCATATCTTCAATGCAAAAATTATGGCAACTAACTCCAAATCATGCGTAGGATAATTCATCTCATAAGGCTTTGACTGCCTAGAAGCATAAGCAATCACCCTATCTCCTTGCATCAACACCCAGCCCAATCCCTTCTTTAAGGCATCACTGTACACTATATATCCCTCACTACCAGAAGGTAAAGTCAAAATTGGTGCAATTGTGAGCCTGTTCTTCAATTCCTCAAAACTGCTCTAGCACTCCTTTGTCCATACAAATTTTTGATTCTTCCTTGTTAATTTGGAAAGTGGAGCTGTTATCATAGAAAAGCCCTCCACAAACCTTCTGCAATACTCGGCTAATCTTAAGAAATTTCTCACTTCAGCTACATTCTTAGGTGCTTCCCATTTCACAACCATTTCTATCTTTCTCAGATCTACATGTACTCCTTGCTTTGAAATCACACGTCTAAGAAATGTTACTTTCTTTAACCAAAATTCACATTTGTCGAATTTAGCATACAACTCATTCTTCCTTAGTGTCTCCAAAGAAATTCTTAAATGTTCCTCATGCTCCTTATCACTCTTGGAATAAACTAATATGTCATCAATAAACACTATGACAAATTGGTCTAAGAAAGGCTTGAAGATTCTATTCATCAAATCCATGAACTGTAGGTGCATTCATCAATCTAAAAGGTATGATCAAGAACTCAAAGTGGCCATACCGTATTCTAAAAGTAGTCTTTAACACATCGGACTCCTTTATCTTTTACTGGTGGTAAACCGATCTCAAATCTATCTTGGAAGAAACCCTTGCCCCTTGCAACTGATCAAACAAGCCATCTATACGTGGAAGCAGATATCTATTCTTGATAGTGACATGATTAAGCTTTCTATAGTCCACACACATTCTCAATAATCCGTCTTTCTTTTTTACAAAAAGGACCGAAACTCCCCAAGGCAAAGAGCTCGACCTAATGTAACCTTTCTCCAACAAATATTCTAATTGCTCCTTAAGCTCGTTCAATTCTACCAGAGCCATTCTATAAGGGGAATCAATATTGGCGTTGTGCCCAGAAAAAACTTAATAGGAAATACAATTTTCCTAGGTGGTGGTAGTCCTGGTAATTCTTTGGGAAAGACATCCGGGAATTTCAGACCACATGAATTTCTTCTAACTTTCCTCTATCTGCCTTTGTGTCTACCATATAGGTCAAAAATGCTTCACACCCTTTCCTCATCATTTCTCTACTATCAGAGTCGAAACAACTCTAGGTGGACTTGACCTTTTGTCTCCCACAAACACCACCTTTCTATCTTTGTTCAACTTAAACTTTACTTTCTTTCGTTTGCAATCCAAATTGGCTTTATACCTTTCTAATACATCCATACCTAAAATCACATCTAATCCTCTCATCTTCAATGACATTAAATCCACCACTATGTGTTTCCCACCAATATGTATCTCACAATCTCTATAAACTTGAATAATCACAATATACTACCCGATTGGAGTACTAACTATTAAAGGAATATCCAATGGGCTCAATTCTCTACCATACATAATTCTACTTGATGACACAAACGAATAGGTAAAACCTGGATCAATTAAAACAATTACATCATCATCAAATAATTTAAAGGTAACGGTCACAACTTCTGGAGCAGTATCTGCGTCCTCTTGTGTTATTGCAAGCACTCTAGCTGGTGCTTGCTCCCTTGGTCTTCCTGGAGGATTCACCCTCCTAGTTGCATCAGAATTGCTCACTTCCGTTGCAATCTTGTGCCCCACTATCTCAATTCTCTTTGAAGCTTGCATCTGAAATCCCTCTCTTCTTGCATACTTCGAACACTCTCTGACCATGTGTCCTTGCTCTCTACAATTGAAGCATACTCCTATCAATCGATAACATTCTCCTCTATGAAACCTTCTGTAGTGTTCACATTTGGGAATGGGTGGCTTATCCCCATCTTCCTTTTTGATGCCTCCCACTGTAGAGGCTTGACGAAAAGCAGTAGAAGTTCTCATCGATTTGGACCTTGTCGTGCCACTGCTCCTCTCCTCAGACTGCACAGGAAAAGTCTTGGCACTCCTCCCAGACATAAAAGTACCAACTCCCCTTTTGAAATGTTATCTCCCCTTTCTCTTTTTATTCATGACGCTCTTTATGTTCTCAATATTCTCAATTCTCAGAGTCGCTTCAACTAGCTATTGAAAATCACAAAAATTCTGCACCATCACTTTCTCTCCGATAGTTAGATGCAACCCTGATTTGAGCCTACGACATTTAGCTGCCTCACTCATCATCATATCTGCTGCATATCGGGATAGCTGTGTAAACCGACACTTATATTCACTCACTGTCATTTCTCTCTGGATGAGACTCATAAACTCTCTCTGCTTTTGTTGAACATACACCTCAGACAGGTACTTCTTCTTATACACTGTTAAGAAATCTTTCCATGCGAGCATTGACGGTTTCATCTGACTCCTCGGCACACTCTCCCACCAATGCAGGGCATCTCCCTGAAGTAAACTAGCAACATACATAACCTTCTTATCATCCTCACAATCTATTTGATTCAATATCTTTTCGGTCTTTCTCATCCAAGTCTCGGCTTCTTCTGAATCCGTGGTCCCATAGAAGTCCACTGCTCTATACTTCCTGAGCTTATCAAACTATTCCTTCTTCTTAGCTGGAGTCAGAGAAGAAGATTGCGACATCTGGTCCACAACTTAGATAAATGCCTGAAACATCCTCGGATCTAATGGAGCAGGCACTTGCTCCTGCGGAAGAGGAGACTCCCACGTCTGTGATCGAATGGGCTCATTACTTTGCCCTACAGAAGCCTCAGCATTTCTTAGAGCTACAGACTCATCAATACTCTCCTCCCTTGGTGGAGAGTCAGGTGCAATCAATCTTTGTAATGCTCCTCGTGTCCTTCTACGAGGTGGTATCTTACTCCTTCAATGTAAATACTAATGATTAGCTTACATTTCATTTTAAAATTCTAATCCCTACATGTATGCATGACATACATGTCACTTAATACAATTTAATCAATTCACAATGTAACAAGTAATCACATAGCACAACAATTCATCCCATTATGCATTCTAAGCCTAAGAAAAACTTAAACTCTGATACCAAACAATGTTGAACCCTGCTTCCGGAGCTCAATATTCGGAGTCATAAAACGTGAGCAAACATATTTCTTCAACTTTATGACAGATTTTGGGAAACTTCAAATCAGAATTACAATCTGACTTCTTCAAAAAAAAATTCCCCATTGTCTTAAACCTCTAATGACACCAAAATCATTCAATTTGGTTCAGAAATTTGAAAGTTAGGGCCCAAACATTTTAGACTGTTATTAAACTAAAATAATACTTTGTACCTAACTTCCATTCAGAAATTGAAAGTCTTAAGAACTTAGTTAAAATTTAATTCCTTTAGATAATTTGTAGCTCTATGTGTCGGGTTTATTTAGAAACTAGAATCATTTCATTTGGAGGTCGGATGACGCAGTTATAGCCAAAAGAATCAAATATGATTTTGTCCTTAAACATATTGAACCTATTTTGGAACAATGGGAATAAATTTCACTAGAGATATCAAATCAAGGTCATCTTAGGACAGTTTCGAAGATAACTTCTATATCTACAACTTTGATGAAAACCTTGAAGAGAGATTTTATCATCTAGAGGTCTAAAAATTGAATCAGATGAAAGTTAGACAAAGTACTTCAGTCTAAGACTGAATCAGATGAAGGGATTTAGTCTAACACCTATTTTGGGACAATTAGCATAACCATCGCTAGAGATATCAGATTGAGGTTTTCTGTGACAATTTCAAAGAAGACTTTTAGGCCTATAACTTTCATGAAGATCTTGAAGAGAGATTTTGTCATATAGAGGGTAAAAATTGAATCAGACGAAGGGCTTCAATATAAGATTGAATCAGACGAAGGGATTCAATCTAAAACCTATTTTGGGACAATTAGCATAATTTTCACTAGAGATATCATATTAAGGTCTTCTTTAGACGATTTCGAAGAGGACCTTTAGATTTACAACTTTTATGCAGACCTTGAAGAGATATTTTGTCATCTAGAGGGTCAAAATTGAATCAGAGGAAGGTTAGACGAAGGGCTTCAGTCTTAGACTGAGTTAGACGAAGGGATTCAGTCCAAGACTGAGTCAGAAGAAGGGATTCAGTATAAGACTGAATCAGATGAAGGGCTTCAGGCTAAGACTGAACCAGACGATGGGGTTTCTATAGGGTCTTCCTCACATCACCTAAAGTTCTAAAACACTAATCACACTCTCAAGAGTATCTCTACTTATAAAGATCATAACTTTCGACTCCGATGTCTAAAAATTTCATACTATATATCGTTCGAATGCTAGAAAGATAAGCTACAACTTTCTAGAAGACAATTTTGTCTAATTTTGCCTGGATCAATAAAATTTTTTCCCAGAGCTCAGAATACAATTTCTACACCTATGAAAGACTTGAAATATGAAATGTACAACTACAAGATAAATGAGCACATACACATTGGAAACTTTGAAAACTTCTTGTTCTCAATTCATTCCTAATTCAAAATGAAGTTCATATATAGCTTTAATGACATATCAACATTACATCAAAAATTTAACACAAGATACAAAATAGATTGAATGCTCAATTTTGATATGCTTATAAAGCTATTTAAAAGTATACTCACTAACTTAGTTACAAAAGTCTCTAATATCTTAGAGTTTTCGATGCCTTGCAAAGTTCAACACTCGTCTTTTTTTGCATATGAGGATTGAAAATGTGGAATGAGCTACAAAGCTCAATGGCTAATATATTTAAAGCCATCGATAATTAGTCACAAATTCAGGAATATGTACATATATATGTATCTAAAAATTTGAGCATTTTCAATCTATTCTAGCAATTCAAGCATTAATCAATTTAGCTCAAACTCATAACACCCAACATAGACTTTAGCCATTAAACATAACACTCAATTATACACTATACTTGGCAATCCAAAGATGCAATGCATAAAAAAATGGCTCGAGAGTTTCATGGAACGAAATGGAGAAACCGAAGTTTACACCATGAACAAAACGAGTCTGAATTCTCAGGATCTCGTGGTCTCAAACGGGCAGTCTGGAGAAAGTTATAGGTCAACGTGCACGTGATTAAGGAAACGGGTTCCTCTCTTGCCCAATCACAAGCAAATTTATGCTCAATTCAATCATATGCTCATACTTTCATGCTTTTTCTTCTTTTCATATAATTCAAAATGTTATATCCTCTTTCAAGGTATAACATAATCATAATGCATCATGTATTTCCAAATATTCACAATTATTTCAATTTCAAACAAATCAAAATTCAAGCAAACTAACATACACATACATAGGCAAGAATTTGCCTAATTACACAATAACTATAAATACATTACTCACCTAATTTTGCTGAAAATCCAAGTTCAAGATTGCTTTTTCTTATGTTCTTAAGTAAGGTTTTCTTGATTTCCTTCAAATAAACCAATTCCTATTTAATCCAAATTTAAATGAAAATTCATAAAACTTCAATAATAAAAAAAAGCTAAAATTGAATTTAAATCTAACTTACCCATACTCCATCTAGGCTAGAAAACTAAGACCCTAGCTTAGAAATCTAAAATCAAAATGGTTTCATATTCCTCTTCTTTCTTCCTTCATTCTCAACACAAACCATAGTCTCTATTTAATCCCTTTTTAAACCTAGCAAGAAGAAAGACGAAAACTTACCTCTAACAAGTTGATTTCCTCTTCTTTTCTCTCTTCTCCACCGAAACTCTCTTCTCCTCTCTTTGTTTTCGTGTTTCTCTTCTTCCTCTCCCTCAAATCACGTTTTTCCCTTTTTAAAAGAACAAGACAACATTTCTTCTTCTATTTCTACTCTTAATGAGTGTGCAAAGTCTATTTTGCCTTTCCTTATAAGCCTTATGTCTGTTATGCTTAATTGATCTCCAAAAAATGTCCTTGAACATTCTTATTACATTAACACTTTAATTCCACTTATTCATTTAATAAATCCTACTAACTTTGACATAATTAAACAACTCCAAAATAATCAATTTATCAAAACCTCAAAAATTATTTTAAATCATTCTTAATTTTGATTTAAAATAATTTTGGGATCCAACAAACATTGTCTAAATTTGATATTAAATTATTTAGATTTTAATTTTAATTTGTATGTAGTTAATAATATTTTAGTTTAATTTAATACACATATCTATTATCATTTAAATTTATTAATTTTTAAAAACATATTTTATATCAAACCAAAATATTTTTTTGATAACTTATTGTTAATTATATATAAAAACTAAATTAAGATTAACTTGTTTGGTACTCAATTTAAAGTTTGAACAATGCTTTTTAATTTTGGTATGACTTTCTTATCCAAACTCTAACTGAAATGATTTAAGATGCTATGAAAATCTTAGAAAGTTATCTAAAACTTATTTGAGTTAAATTTTTTAAAACGAAGAACAACACATGGAATACGTTAATGACTATTATTTTAATTATATTACATACACTATATTATCTCGTCTAAAAGTGAAATTTAGAAATGACAAAAAAACAATTTGTTATAAATTATTTGACATATTTATCTTTACTTTAGAAATTTCTATTTCTCACCACTTCTTCACTCATTTTAATTGTTAATCTTTATATTAAAAAAATTAAATTACTCTCTTATTCATAAAATTAATTATATCATTTATTATTATTATTATTATTATTATTATTTTATTTTAGTTAACATGCGTCAATAATTCACGGCAAAGCATTTTTTCTTCTAAGAAGGACATAATATTCTATCTCCTCTACCTTCTTTCAACTCTGTTCCACTTTATCTTAATCATATATTAATATAAAACTTATATAAATATATGAATAAAATAAAGTGAAGCAGATTTAAGACAAGATATAAAAAACTCTATCACATAAATATATAGCTGCGATGAAGTAAAGATACTTAAGACATGAAAGAGGAGGACAAGGATATGAGGGGCCACAAAAGGGCTTCACCCATCTCATGGACTGTTCTTTCCTTCCTTTCATAGAACAGGGACAAGAAAGCGCCTAAAATAGAATAGTTTTCCTTTTCGATGCAAAACATGAAGTATTACGTAACTACTTGTTTCTGCTATCTTTTTGGGCTTATCAAACCCGCACGAAACTTCAAAGATGACAAAATGTTAACACCTTTATATTTGTCCCCATTGCCACACTTTTTAATGGCTTCAATCACCAACCAAGTTGGGATCTGAGTTTCACAGGAGCATCCTACACGATAGCATTGCCTTCAAGTAAACGGGCAAGGGCAAGGGCAAGGGCAAGGCAGAATATTATAATCGTCTTTGGTGGCTTTTGAAAGTGGTGGGACCTGAAACCAACTGCAGTGATGCACTATCGCTGCTGTTTTCTTGGGAAGACATTGCTTACTCGTACTGTCACGAGAACACCACTGCGCCATCTGGGTACTCAAAGATTTTCCAATCTTACCTCCCCTTCGATTCCCAGGTTATTTCCAATCTCACTTCACTTTTCCTTTTCAAAAAGAGATGTTTTCTCTTCGTTTGTTGTCTTTGTTTTCTGTGTTTCATTGGCTGGAAGGATAGATTAATTTTGGCCCACAAGTTTGGATTTTTACTCGTTAATCTTGCAAGAAACTGTTTGAGTTCAATGTTATTTTTATTTACTGCGAATTCTGTCCTTGCTTCCTGACTTTTGTTCTTCTTTGGGTTTAATCATTCCATGCTTTGATCATAGTTCACATATTGTCCGTGATTTCTTTAAGTGGAATTGTTTAGAGTTGACGCCTAGTTGAGTTGATTGGAGATGAAGCTGATTGAATTAATGATTGGGACCTGTGTTTCAAATGGAAGTAGTTGGTTGCATGTAGGTAATCTTGCTGCTCAAGAATGGGAACTAGAATTTCTGAAAGAGTTTATTTATGTTGCAACTCAGTTTTGATTTTTATTAAGTCTTCTTCTCCTCGACTATAATTTGGGAAACTTACCGTCCATCGAGGTGACTTTTCACTAAGGAAGAGACTCGAGAGGATTTGACATGTGATAATCTAATGAGAATTTTTGTCTTTGGTTAGTACATGCTTCTTTGCACCATTATGGCTGAGGATCACTACCATTGACTTCGACACATTGGGATTTGGGAGTTGGCTTGTTACCTGATTAGCTTAACTTGGGAGGTTTTGGCTTGCTTGATATTGAAATTTAGGCTTTGTTGGATTGTCTAATCAGTAAAATATTACATCTTTTCTTCTCAATATAACATCTTCCACCATGCGTCAAAATTAATAGTAATACACAACATATATCTAGCCTAATGGAATAATTGAATTTGAATATTGAATTACAAAATAAGAGGAAAGAAAGAAACTATGTCAATCCTACGGTCGATTATGCATATACTTATCCTTACCTGTTGACAAGTTTAAAGAACTATTCTTGGCGATTTTCCAAGTACATGCCTTGAACATAAATAGTGGAGTTGTATGATAGATGCCTTTGAGCTTAATGCATTGTTGGAGAAAACTTCTACTGCTCCTAGTAAGTTGGAGATATGTTTTTCATTTACTAGACACTTGGGATATTGAATTGTATAGACATGCAATTCCATATCCTCCAATATTGGTTTGTAGATCTCCTTCATTTTCTTTCTCAAAGTTGTTGCATTTCTGTCTAAGCAAGTACTCATCTTGCTTTTTGTGTGTTAGGGATGCTTATGATTCTGGAAACAAATAGTATGAGCTAATAACAATACAATCACAACATACATTTGAAAGTCTAATATAGTTTCTTTTATTGGAGTAGTTGATCTATTGGATCATTTACGTGAATATTGAATTTGGAAAAGTATGAGTGTACCTTTTCTGGACTATATGAACTTAAATTAAGGAGAATTTTTTAATTCTCTAAGTAATAAATTCTATTAATTCAGGTTCTAATTAATAGAATATCAAGTAATTATTTATAGAGAATCAGCTAATATCAACACTCCCCCTCAAGTTGGTGCATGGATATTGATCATGTCCAACTTGCTTATAAAGAACTCAAAATTCTGTCTTACTAGCCATTTGGTGAAGACAATAGCAACTTGTTGTGTTGTAGGTACAAATGGTATGCAAATGAGTCAGCTTTCAAGTTTTTCTTTTATAAAATGTCTGTCAATCTCCACATGCTTTGTCCGATCATGTTGAACTGGATTATTGACAATATTGATAGTTGCTTTGTTAGCACAAAACAACTTCATTGGGTACTCCTTGGATTTCTTAAGTTCTTCCATTATTGTTTTAAGCCAAATTATTTCATTCCTTGAACCATTGCCCTATATTCCACCTCCGCACCACTTCTGGCTACCACACTTCGTTTTTTACTCTTCCAAGTTATTAGATTTTCTCACAAATATGTGCAATGCCCATAAGTTGATCTTTTGTCAGTAAGAGACCCTGCCCAGTTTGCATCAATTTAGATTTCAACTCTCCGTTGATCACTTTTCTTGAAGAATAATCCTTTCCTTGGAGTTCCTTTTAAGTATCTTAAGATTCTATATACTGCTTCCAAGTATTCTTTATAGGGAGTATGCATAAACTGATTTACCACACTAACAACAAAGGAAATATCTGGTCTAGTGTGAGATAAATAAATTAGCTTTCCCACCCAATTGTTGATATTGACTTGTATCCACTGGATCTCCTTCCTCAACTTCACCCTGCTTTGAGTTGAATTCTATCGAAGTATCTAATGGTTTACATCCACTCATCCTAGTTTTTTCCCAGAAGGTCCAAGATATACTTCCATTGTGTGACTACTATGCCCTTGTTAGATTTAGCAATTTCCATCCCTAGGAATTATCTAAAAGACCTTGAGAGATTCTTTTTAAGATTTTCAATTTTTTCAAAATTATCGTCTGTGAGAATAATGTCGTTTATATACACAATTATAATCGTGGTCCTTCCTTCTGCAGAAGTTTTTATGAGTAGAGTATGGTCAGACTACCCTTGTAAGAAATCTTAAGACTTCACAAATCTTGTAAATCTGTCAAACCAGGCCCTTGGTGATTGTTTAAGCCCATATAAAGTTTTTTTAACTTGCATATCTTTTTTTAGAAGCTTTCACTAAATCCTGGGGGAGGCTCCATGTACAACTCTTCTTCTAAATCTCCATTTAGGAAGGCATTTTTTACATTCAGTTGATGTAAAGTTTAATCAAATATTAACTGTAATAGAAAGCAACAATATCCCAGTGTTTAACGTAGCAACAGGTGAAATGGTTTATGAATAGTCAATGCCATAGGTTTGAGTAAACTTTAGCAATGAGGCGAGCCTTATATCTTTCAAGTGATCCGTCGTAATTATACTTTATGGTGAATGCCCATTTATATCCGACCAATGATTTACCTCCCAGAAGATCAACTTACTCCCACGTTGTATTGTTTTCCAAAGCTCTCATCTGCTCCAAGATTGCATCCCACCACTCGGGAATATTTAGAGCCTCTTGTATATTAGGAATGGAAACATTGGACAACTTAGAAGTAAATTCTTGAAATGATGGAGATAGACTTTACTATGATAAGAAGTTATACAAAGGATATTTAGTATAAGTTCTAGAACCTTTTTTAAGAGCAACTGGTAAATCTTAAGGTTTCATCCGACTCTAGAATAGATATTGGTTCAAGTGACAATGACTAAATAGAAATAGATTCAAATTGAGATTTACCTGGTTGATCTCCAATTTTTGGATTGGTTTTTGAGTTAGACTTTTGACTATGCCATAAGTTGTCTGTGCTTTTCTATCGTTATGGATATTTTCCCAAAAATACTTCCCCTTTAAAACGATTTCTATCTTGTCTTGCACACTTTTCATTCTTTTCTTGTGATTGAATTTTAAAGGCATCGAAGATGAATCTTTATTTTCATTATTTGAGACACTACAGTATTTGAATCAGGATTATAGAAAATATCTACATCGTTGTTAGTGTTGAACATAGTCTCATTTTCTTTATAAATATCATAAAACAAATCTTTGCTACGTGTCTTTCCTTAAAAAACTTTTGATTATTGAATCAAAGCACTTCTACCCTTTTTGATTAGAATGATAACCAACAAAAACACATTTTTCATGCTTTAGGATAAAGTATTCCCTAATTTTTGTCATGAATATAAATAAATACACCCAAACACTTTAAGAGGGAGATCATGTGATAATCGAGATGAAGGAAAACATTTATTAAAACAATTAAGAGGTGTTTGAAATTTTAAAGCTTTTAAAGGCATCTTATTGATCAAATATGTAGATGTAAGGATAGCCTCACCCCATAAGTACTTAGGAGTATTAGTTGAAAACATTAGAGATCTTGCAAGTTTTAATATATGTTTATTTTTTCTTTCTACTATTCCATTTGTTGTGGTGTCAGTACATCAGCTTTGATGAACAATATCTTTTTTAACAAAAAATTTCTTTAAAACCTTGTTGACGTCTTCTTTTCCCTTATCGTTTCTAAAAGCTTGGATTCTAGTTTGAAATTGTGTTTGGATCATGTTATAAAAGTTTTAAAATACACTCTTGACATTTGACTTCTCATTGACTAAAAATAAGCAAGTAATTCTAGTACGGTCATCAATGAAAGTTATGAACCATCTTTTTTTAGTTATTGCTTTTATTCTCAAAGGTCCCAAATATCGCTATGGATTAAAGTGAAGGTTTTTGTGGCTTTGTAAGGTTGTGCTGGGAAAGGTGTTTGATGATGTTTAGCAATTTGACAAATTTCACATTGAAATGAAGATAGATCTTTCCTTGTCAAAAACTTCGGAAACAAATGTCTCATATATTGTGATGTAGGACAAATAGAAGAATTATTAACTAGTAGCTAAAATCAAAATTAGGAAGTATGACTAATATTAGGTTGCTGGAATATTAGGCTTGAAGGTTGAATTTTGGCAAGGAATGAAAATTTTTCAGAATTTTGTGAAGCTGGGACTTTAGGATTTAATATGGCTAGAATTTGGGTTTTAGTGGCCAGAATGTAGGTTAGGTTTGCTGGAATTTAATAAGAAACACAAAGAATGAAATGTAGAAAATTAGGAATCACTCCTAGGGTCTAAGAATCACTCAAAGAAGAGAGCATCACAACTTCTATTAGATAAACTCAAGTTTGTAAAAACATTCCAGATTGCATGTTCTTAATGAAAGGCTGAGTACAGACATATATAGTGTTCTTAGAATCCTTATTCTAGTATGAAAATGATTTCTAATTTAAATCTTATTATAGTAAAAATTCTATAAGTCCTAAACAACTAGGATATCTTATTTAAAGTAGGATAACATAATAGTATTACATCCTATATAATAAGGAATCCTAATACAATTTGGATTTCAACCTTTATCTTTGATGTCAATTTAAATCCCAATATTCATCCCACCAAATTAAAGCTTGTAATTGATTAGTCTTTCCTCTTTTATTTCTCTCATAAACTTTAAGTTCTTTTGCATCATATTGAAAACTTGGATGTCCAAATCCAAAATGCCATAATATTGTTGTATTCTCACAAAGTATTGAAATAGAATTAAGACAAGTTCTCTTGGATTGCCTATTTGAGTCATCTCCATTTTTGAAGGAATAGAGACCTCTATCTTGTTTAACATTGTCTATCATCTTCCCCGTGTTTAAATCCTGAAATTGACAATCACATGAAGAAAAATTAGCTCAACAATTTTGATCAATAGTTATTTTACTGACTGACAACAAGTGGCAGGACAATTTAGGAACATGAAGAATATTGTGGAGTGTAAGATTGGGGGAAAGACCAATTGATCCTTTTCCAGCTGCTGTTGAATAGGAACCATCAACTATTTTTACCTTTTGATTTCTTGCACAAGGAGTGTAGGAAGAAAATAATTTAGAGGACCCAATCATATGAATTGTTGCCCCAGAATCAATTATCCAAGAATTATCTGAATTGACACTGAAACAAGTGACAACTAGATCATTACGTTTCTGAACCAAAAAAACAGGTAGGATTTGAACTGTTGAAATTTTGAGGTTGAAGAATTTTATAGATTTGTTCTATTTGTCCCTTAGTGAAAGGCTACATGCCAGAAGATGTTTTGGGCCTGAATTCAATAATGTTGGCTTAGAAGGTATGGTTGTCTTCAAATTGTTTTTTCTTCCGATTTTTCAACTTTCCATGAATTTGCCAACATGTTTCCCATGTGTGTAAATCACAGTTACTATGATCACACCACAACTTCTTGTTGTTTTTGCTCTTCCCCTCGGCTTTTATTCCTTTCAACATGAATACAAAACCTTTAGCCTCTGATCTGTGTTGCAAATCATCACTTTCCACTTTATCTCCTCTCTCCTTACTTTCGAGAAAATCTCTTTGATAAAGGGTAAAGGCTTTCTTCTGAAAGAGGGACAAGTAGTTATTCCTTATTTTTTCTGTGAATAGTAAAGGGAATATATATAGGACAATACAACCTTAATCACCTTATTAAATTAAGGAGAATCTATTTGTTCTCTAAGCAATAAAATCCCGTTAATTTAACTACTAACTGATAGAATATTGTTATGGTCCAATTACCACATCGGTCATATGGGGGGCTGATTTGGGGTTCATATAGGCTTATAGGCTCTCCTAAGTCCCACCCCTTGAGCTAGCTTTTGGGGTTGAGCTCTCCCATAAGACCTGTAAAAATATCAACTAATTATCTATGGAGAATCAACTAATATCAACAACTAACAAGTTAAAGCATCCGGGCTTCAACTTGAGAGGAAACATTAAAATTTTTTAGACTAATTGTAATCATCTTTGATTTACTAGATTTAGAATTTATCAAAAAATCAGATATTATTCCCTAATTCATGTGTTGTTATTATCTAATATGTATATTTTTCCTTCCTATAATAAAGGCTTCATTTACTATATAACATACACATAATATCAATGAGAAACCATGTAGGCTTTTGGTTGTTGTGTCCATGGACATAGGCTTGTATGGTTGAACCACATAAACAATGCCTGTCTTTCTCTCTTACATTCTTTCTTTTATTTTTATATTTCAACGCATGAAATGCTAATTCTTCTTTATGGATAAATTCTTATTAACCAACAAAATTGGTTGTTATATATATTTAGTGTACAATGTTTCTGAGTACATTCAATGATCTTTCAGTGCCGACAGTCTGCAAAAGGTGAAGAAAATGGCTGGGGAAATTGACAAACACAATACCCGTGTTCTCTTTTGTGGACCATATTTCCCTGCTTCTCATGATTATACCAGAGAATACTTGCAAGAGCACCCTTTTATTGAGGTATTCTCCTTTTCTATGCATGTTTTCATTTTAGTACACTGGAAAGCCTATATATATACATATATACACACACATATATATATATTCTTATTGGGATTCACACCATATTAGATCGAGAGAACCTCCTACTTCCTTGACATGACAAACTCCTTATGGTTTTTATGTGTGTTTGTCTATGAACAAGCCTATGTTTGCATATATTTGTATGGATTGATCTTATATACGTACTTACATATATGCAGCTGGTGTCTTTCCTGATGCATGCTTTTGTAGGTTGATGTTGTGCCTCTTGGTGACGTGCCCAATGTTATAGAAAAGTATGATATTTGTGTAGTAAAAAACATGCAGCTAGATTCCAATATACTATCTCGTGCAAAACAGATGAAGCTTATAATGCAGTTTGGTGTTGGATTGGAAGGTAACAATTTATTTAAATGTTAACATTTCCAGAGTTTCTGCTTCAGGTATCATATATTCTCAGAACACTTGTTCTTTCTCCTCCACTGCCCCCCCTTCTCTCTCCCAACTATCAGAATTTGTTACTTGTTTATGTTTGCATGAAGGTGTCGATATTGTTGCTGCAACAAATTTTGGAATAAAAGTTGCCAGAATTCCTGGTGACAAGACAGGAAATGCAGCATCATGTGCAGAAATGGCGATATATCTAATGTTAGGTCTTCTCAGAAGGCAGGTTGGCTTCATAGATCTGGTTTTTGAGATTACTTACCCTATTCTAATTTACTATTGCTGCATCTACTAATATTATCATTTAGTTGCCTTCAATGGGTATACATTTATATCTGTGCAGTTTATGCTGCCTTGAAACTTTATAATGATGGAAGTATTCATTTTTATATAATAGAAACAAGGTGAAACATGCTTTATACTGTATTCTACCCTCGGCATTGTCATCCATAAGGCCCCGATTGGTAGAGAAAATGACCACAAGAGTATTAGGATGTGTTATCACCTAGAAATCATCTATTTATACAAATAGAACAATACATACTACCTAAACTATTCCATAAAATAGTAGTATTAAAATAATCTCTAAGATCTTCAGCACATCCCTAGTTGCATTTTTATTGCATTTGGTGACATCAGGATTACGTTTTTGAGATGAGTTGGGATACCAATGTTGACTCTTTTTGTGTCAGAGTTCCTAATGTTTATAGCATTTAACTGGTGAAGGCTCGATGAACTTGTAATCTAGAAATGTAGTAACTTAGAATATATTTGAACTTTTTAAGCATCTGTTTTGTATGTCTGTAAAATGAAATTAAATTGCAGTGTGGTGTGAGAAGGATCAGATGTTTACTGCCCCCTGTTTTGGTAGAGAGCTTTTTTCCATGAACTAATCTGTTATGACTTCTGGATCAGAATAGTTTAGATATATGTAGGAACATCTATATGATCCAAGCCCACATTTACTTCGTTCACTTGGACCTTTAGTTTTATCCCTACACTTAATGAATGTTCTATTTCAGTCCCACAATTTGGAACATTAATTCTGTTTTTAGTCCCCAATCACATAAAATGGAAATTAATTTGGGAATTTAGTTTAATTTAATTCTCTTTCCAATTACATTAAATATGTCAGATACGTGATTTTACAAGGCAATATACAAGATTTGATACAATAGTTAGGGTTAAAAAGGAAGTAAAATTTTTTGCTTCCCCAGTCCCAAAATTGTAAAGCATAATGCTAAGTATTTAAAAGCTTTCTAACCTTTATGACATTATTGGATGGTCACCTAATAGGAAATGGTTATCATGTTATACATTTAGGGTCTTATAA
>JANVCQ010000230.1:7031724-7043214 GCA_025531925.1 Erythroxylum plowmanianum
TCAAGATCATATTCTAAGATTCAACAATGTGCTAATAACTCCTCATGTTGCTGGGGTGACTGAACATTCGTACAGATCCATGGCCAAGGTATGCTAGTATAACAAAAGAATCAAGATTCTTGACTTATTGATGAATAACCTGGCTTGTTTATTTACTTTTGCATGTGTTTACTCTTTTTTATCACAGAAAGTTAAAAATGAAATTGAATGAGAAGCCAACAGTTTTTAATCCCTACTGTCTGCCAGAAAGATACTGTCAAACAGTTGTCACCTGATTTGTTAGTCATCGGTTAAGCTTTATTTATACTTGTTAGCGAAACATGATGCAACACGCACTTACTACAGAAGGATACTCCTACTACATGCAACTTGGGATCAATCTATTAAAACTTTCAAAAGGTGGAACACTCATTTTCTTGTTAGCAGAAGCTGATGGCAGGCATCAGTTGGTGGGAACAATCAGATACTTGTGTCTGGAATGCTTTCATTATGCCAATCAAATAGTTGTTTGAACATAAATTTCTTGCTTTTTATCGCCTGCATTTGCTTCAATACCGTGAATTCCTTGAAAGAGGCAGGAAGACTGCTGCATGGCATCAGAAATGTGTTTAAAGCCTTTACTGCCACTGTCAGAATTTTAATACAAGAAGAAACTTGGCGAACCTCCTACTATATGTTTGTGAAATTTTGACGTCTTATGTAACACCTGCTTTAACAGCAACACCTGTTTGGACCGTTAGACCGTTCTGCTAAACATGATGTCTAATAATCGTATTGACACAGGTTGTAGGAGATGTTGCCCTTCAACTTCATGCTGGGGCTCCTTTGACAGGCATAGAGATTGTGAATTGAGCAAGTTAATTCATTGTTTGTCGCTACGCAAGTATCAATGGATCCCATCTTCTGTGTTTAATGAACCTTCCATCATATGTAATAAAAGACAAATTATCTGTTGTTATGTTGTTCCAGGGACTTGGTTTAATGGATGATAACATTTTATTTCATATTTAGGATAAGAGGGAACTGATACGAATTGGACCACCAGTCCATCACGACCCATTAGAAGCAGAATCCCATCCAAGAAGTTTTCAGACTTTATCACAGATTAAGTAGATTTCGTTTCAGATATATTTTGGCAAAAGGGTATTGTTGGGATACCTTTTGTAATTATGTTATAACAGTATATATGTCGAATGAAAATAAGGGAAGCAACGGTTGTTGTAATTATTACATACCTAGCCTCCTCCTTTCTTCTAGTTTCTTCTTTTCCTCTTCTACTGATTTCTGCCTAATGCCTATGGAGGACAGCCAACTCTAATCGGCAAGCCTAACATTGGTGCTTTCATTGACTCCCGTGATATCCAAATGGCAGAGGGTCATAGACAGACAAGACTGGAAGAAGCAATTGCAAAGCTCATAGCAATGCATGAATCGCAATCCACCCTCATCGCAAATAAGAATAGTAACATTGAAGTTATTACCAACTCCATCAGAGATCTCGCTCTTGGTTTACAAACTCTGGATGCCAAGATTGAACCACCACCAATTGTCCAGCAGCTTCCACCTTCCTAGTTCAACCCATTACATCCACCAGATCAACATCAACATCATCCTCAACTTCTAGCTCTGCAGCCCCCAAGCCCACCACCTATGAAGACTATGAGGCTCGATGTTCCTCGACTTTTGGGCGACAATCCGAAAGCATGGATATCCCGTATTCATAGATATTTTGACTATTATAATACCTCTGTTGCTCAACGTTTATTGATTGCCTCTTTTCCCTTGGATGGTCCTGCTCTTGAGTGGTTTGATTGGATGAATAAAAGTAACTTGATTGTTAATTGGGAGGGATTTTTGATTGCGGTCGATGAACGGTTTGGTTCATCGGAATATGAAGATTATTTTGACAAACTAAGTAAATTGGTACAAACTTCTATCATCACTGCGTATCAAACACAGTTTGAGTAGTTGGTGAATAAGCTTCCTGGGATTTCAGAAAATGTGCTGGTGAGTTGTTTTATTTCAGGTTTATAGCAGGACATTCGTAAGGAGGTTCAAATCGCCAAACCTCAGTCTCTCATCCAAGCAATGGGGTTAGCCAGATTGTACTCCGATAAATTAGCTGACCATAGATTCCAACCCAATTCATACACCGACAGACCCCGGATGAAACCATATACACCCGTCCAATCTGACCAACACCCTCTGTTACTCCCAACCCCTACAACTACAAAACCCCTTTCTCAAGGCCCACCCCTAACCTCATACCCTATTAAGAAACTTACCACAGCTGAAATGTTGGGCCGTCGAGAGAAGGGATTATGTTACAATTGTGATGAGAAGTTCCACCAGGGTCATAGATGTAAGGGAAAATTATTTTTGTTGCTGATAGAGGATGATGATGTCGACATACCTGCTGCAGACTTCGCTAGTTCCTCTGTCTCACTTGACCACGAGTCTGTCCTTGACACTCCAGAAATTAGCTTCCATGCGATGGCTGGCCAATTTTGTCCTCGTACGCTAAAATTGAAGGATCACATTGTAGCAACTTCAATTTAGACCTTAATTGATGGGGGCAGTACCCACAATTTCATTCAGGAGCGAATTGCAACGTTTTTGAAGCTCCCAATCATTACTTTGCCACACTTTAACGTAATGGTTGGCAACAATCACTAGTTTGCAAGGGTTATTGTCCGCAGGTCAAGTTGACATTAGGAGAGGAGGACTTCCTCATTGATTTTTATGTCCTCAAATTGCAAGGAGCAGATGTTGAATTGGGGGTTCAGTGGATGGCTTTGTTGGGTAGAATCACCACTGATTATCAACAACTAACAATGGAATTCACCTACAATGGTCGTGATATCAAATTGCAGGGTGACATTCCTTACAAAGCGGATGAAGTCCAGTTGCATCAACTTCGTCTGATGACAACGACAAGAGGCATAGCTCAATGTTTTCAAATGTTATCTATGTCAGCTGTACCATTGAAGTCTTTAGAGGTACATTTTAACTCATCTCTTTTGAATACCTTGCTTGATTCATTTGCGGACGTATTTGTGGAACCAACTTCTCTACCACCTCATCAACCCATTGATCACCATATCCACCTATTGCCTAATACCAATCCTATCAATGTGAAACCTTATCGTTACCCCCATAACCACAAAGCTGAAATTGAGAAGCTTGTTTCCGAGATGTTAAATTCAGGTGTTATCAGACACAGTTATAGTCCTTTTTCCTCACCTGTATTTTTGGTTCGCAAGAAGGACGGTACTGACATTTTTGCGTCGATTATCGAGCCTTAAACCAAGTCACTATTAAAGATAAGTTTCCCATTCCGACCGTCGATAAATTATTAGATGAATTGCATGGGGTAACTATTTTTTCAAAAGTTGACCTCAGGGTAGGCTATCACCAAATACGGGTTCACAGCTATGACATCCACAAAATCGCCTTTTGCACCCATGACGGTCATTACGAATTCGTCGTAATGCCTTTCGGCTTGACCAATGCCCCTTCTACATTTCAAGCTGCCATGAACCTTAACTTCAAACCCTTCCTTCGTAAATTTGTACTTGTTTTCTTCGATGATATACTCGTTTACAGTAAAACCTTGGAGGACCATTTACATCATTTAGAAATTGTCCTGCATTGTCTTCGCTCTAATTCCTTTTTTGCAAAAAAATCTAAATGTTGTTTTGCCCATACCACCATAGATTATCTCGGCCATGTGATTTCCTCTAATGGTGTGAAACCCGATCCTAACAGAATTTCAGCCATCCAAAACTGGCCAACGCCAAATAATCTCAAATCTCTACGTGGTTTTCTAGGTTTCACCGGTTATTTTTGAAAATTTGCATCCCACTATGCTTCTATCGCACATCCCCTCACTAACCTTCTCAAGAAAGATAGTTTTCTTTGGTCTCACGACACTCAAATAGCCTTTGACAATCTCAAACACGCTCTAATCACCACTCCCATTTTAGCCTTGCCCGATTTTTCCCTTCCATTTTAGATCCATACTGATGCCTCCAGTACTGGAACAGGGGCAGTTCTCTTACAAAACCGTCACCCTATAGCATACTTCAGTAAAAAGTTGAGTCCTACTCTTGCAAAATCATCCACAAACGTGAGAGAACTTTATGCTTTAACTCAATCTGTTGCTAAATGGCGACAATATTTACTAGGTAACCAATTTACAATTGTCACCGACCACCATAGCCTCATTGATCTTCTGTCTCAGCCTATACACACTCCTGACCAACATAAATTTCCTGTGAACCTCATGGGTTACAATTTTGATATCCAATATCAGTCAGGTAAGAAAAATGTTGTGGCCGATGCCTTATCTAGCCAACCCCACTCCACTGCTCCTAGCCAACCTGACACTGCACATTTTCATGCTTTCTCTGTGCCTCTATTTGATATCATTAGTGACATAAAGAAAGAGGTTACCTTTGATCCCTATTACTATGCTTTGTTACACAAACATCATTCCACAACTTCCACTAACTCTTTATTTCATGAGCAAAACGGTATAATATACAAACAACACAAAATTTGCCTCAACCAAGCCTCCCCTCTCATTCCCAAAATCCTTTTTGAGTTCCACAATACTCCAGTGGTAGGTCATGCAGGTGTTCGTAAGACATTGAGTAGAATTTCCTCCAATTTCTATTGGGATGACATGGCAAGTTCGATAAAGAAGCATATTTCTGACTGTCACATCTACCAACAAACAAAGTATAGCACTTCTAAACCATTGGGTACATTACAATAGCTACCCATGTCGCAAAATGTGTGGGAGGACCTCTCCATGGATTTCATCACAGGTTTACGCCCTTCAAATGGTTTTACAGTTATTACCATTGTAGTTGACCGGATGTCCAAATATGGCCACTTTGGGTTGTTGAAAATAGGTTTTACAGCTACTGTAGTTGTTTTGTTATTCACTGAAACAGTGGTCAAGCATCACTCCTTTCCTAAGTTAATCATCTCAGATCGTGATCCAATATTTTTGAGTCAGTTTTGGCAAGCCATTTTTCGTTCCAGTGGCACCACCTTAGCAACTTCCAATGCTTAGCATCCGCAAACAGATGGTCAAGCCGATGTCTTAAATCATTGTTTAGAGCAATATTTGAGAAGTTTTGTGATGGATCAACCCTCAGCATGGAGTAAATATTTGGTGTGGGTAGAATTGTGCTACAATACCTCATTTTGTTCAACTATTGGAATGACACCTTTTCAAGCTGTGTTTGGCAAACCTCCTGCCACTCTATCATCCTGCTTACTCGGCTCTACTACTAATGAAGCTGCAGATTCTTTTTTGCAAAGCAGGGATCACTTATTGGACACTTTGAGGACTAGACTACAGCAGGCACAGTTACGCATGAAGAATCAAGTAGATAAGAAAAAGATTGCTACATCTTTTGAACCTGGGCAGTGGTGTTATGTCAAACTTCAACCTCATAAACAGAGGACTTTATCTGGACATCAATTTTCTAAGTTGAGCAAACGGTTTTATGGGCCCTTTGAAATCTTAAAACATGTGGGAGAAGTGGCTTACAAGCTCTCCCTACCACAAGGTTGTCAAATTCATCCAGTTTTTTATATTTTGGTTCTCAGACTCTGCCCTAACCCTGCTGCAGCTCCTATGTTAACCCTTCCTATTAACTCTGTTGATAATAACCCCGGAATCCCTCCTTTGGCTGTTCTGAATTCTCGAACTATTAAGACTGGTAGTACTTGGACAAGACAAATTTTGGTTCAATGGCATGGCTTACCTTTGGAGGACACACCGTGGGAAAGATTGGATGACTTCAGAAAATTATATCCAGCTTTCTCAAGGAATTGGAACTCTTTATGTTCATAATTTTAGAAATTTTATGGATTCAATGAATGTCTGTCTAAAGAAGGCCATATGTTAAGTGCGGATCATGGAATGTTGCCAAAAACAAGTAATTAAGTGATGATAGACCTGGTCTAGATAACAAAAGAAGCGAACGAAGGCAATTGCAAGGGAAGTAAGCATCGTGACGTTGTTGATATCTTTTGAAGTGAGAACACGTCCACTCCTAAGACCCCGTTGTCTTCATGTTCCATGTTCACTTGCATGGTAAGGGTACTTACGGCTTTGTCCTGTTCACTTGCATGGTAAGGATACCCAAGGCTTCACCCTGTTCACTTGACTGTAATCAGATTGCCCCTCCATGGATTGATTGAATCACTTAATATGGTATCCCATCTTTCTCGCCTGCAATATTAAAATGGAGTATGATTACAAGCATCAAGGAGTCCCAAGGTTAACGCAACGTAACGTGAAAATTGAGAGAAAGTAAACGAAGAAATCTCAAATATGAAATATATATCTTTTAATGTCTCACGACTCTATGTTTGCTACTTTCTTGCACTGTTGGTTCGCTGATTCCAGTTTCTTTTTCACGTGTTTATGCATATCAACAATCTGCTTAGCCATGCGTGTTTAGCTGGAATACTTGTCCTCTCACATTTGGGAGTTCGATCTAGTCAAGAGTATGCTGAGACGCCTCGGTAGCAACAACAGAGAATGGAGAACTGCTAATAGCACTATGAACAATATTGTCGTATGCAAATTTGGCCTGTGGCAAAGCAAGGTCCTAAATTGCCAAGAGTCCTGTTGACAGCTTCTGTTTGCCTATCAGTCTAGGACGTGCTACTGAAATTGAAGGAAGAATTAATAGTAGAAATAGCTAAGAAACTCGTTGTCACAATCAGAAGTTATCTTAATTAAGGACGCCATGCAGGCGAACTACCTCCATAAAGAAGAATCTAGCTACTCATACGACATCAGAAGTCTTTCTGCGAGCAATGAAGTGAGCCATTTTGAAAACCCTGTCGACAACTACAAAAAGAGAATCAGCGCCTTTTTGAATTCAAGGTAGACCTAAAATGAAATCCGCAGAGGCATCTTCCTAAATATATATATATTTTTGGGCACTTGTAGAGGCTTATACAATCGTATTCTTGGATTGTCATCAAGTAAGACACTTATTAACAAATCTGTATACATCTCTTCTTAATTGGGGCCAATAAAACCTCTGTCACTGTTGCAAGTGTTTTATCACGTCCCAAATGACCTGCTAAACCACTTCCATGCAAATCTTGAATCACCTACTCTCTCAGTTCTCGATAGGCAGAACTGGTTTTCATGCATCAGATATCCATCAATCAAGTAAAAACCAGCTATTGGTAGATTATTTGAAACCTGACCCCAAATCTCAACGAAATCTTCACCCTTTTTGTATTCTCGCTTAAGCTGCCTAAAACCCTAAATTCCATTACTCAAAGTAAGCAGCAAGATGGTCGCTTGCTGTAGATATCTAATACTTTATTCTGGATTCTTGACTTGTGCTTAATTCAACTTGAAAGGAAATTTCCATAGGAACTGACTCCATCTTGCATGCATATCACTGTTGATTCATTTTTTACTATTCAGATACTTCAGGACTTTATGATCTAAGTAGAGCACGAACTCTTTGGAATCAAGTAATGTTCCCAAGTCTTAAGAGCCTGCACCACAAAATATAATTCTTTATCATATGTGCTTAATTCATCTCCTCCAGGCATCATTGAGTTTCTCACTGAACAATGCAACTGGCCTCTTTTCTTTGGACAAGACTGTAGGAGATTCTCATTATCTGAGTGTAGGAGATTCTCATTAGTTGTCATTCTTTATGATGTAGATTGTTAGGGCTTTGATTAGGATATTTCCATGTTATGATCACTAGATTATTGTATACATAAGGGTGCAGAAACTCAACGAAAGAATTATTCAAGAACTATAAACAAAATATTCTCTTGTTTCATGGTATCGAAGCCAGGTTTGATTCTGGTAACCTCAATTCCTTTTGTTTTCATTAACATGTCAGCAGAACAGTGGATGTCAACCATAGAAGGATCTTCGATAATAGAGATCAAGTGTCTTTGGCACTATGGGAGTATCTTCTTCCATTACCACTTTGGTCGATAGAAATTCTCTCCAAATCACTCATCATAGACTCAAGGGATAGAATTTCCATGAATGGTTTCAATTTGTAACTCTCGGGACTCATGGAAGAGGAAAAGCTGGGTATATCCATGGAGCAATAATAGCCCTACCAAACACATCCTTAACCTACAACATTTAGGAAGATAATTTAATTATTATGGCTTGGTTAATTAATTCAGCGGAGCCAAACACTGGACGAATGTATCTATTCTACAAGATTGGATAGAAAATCTGGGATGCAGTCTAAGAAATATATTCAGACTTGGAAAATACGTCCCTATGTTTTGAGATCAAGTCTAAGATTCATAATACCAAACAAGGAAATTTGATGGTTATTGTTTACTATAATTCCTTTGTTGAATTAAGGCAGGAGATGGATCTTTTCGATAAGATTAGATGACAGTCCCCTAATGATACTGCAAAATACAATAAAATGCCTGAGAAAAAGCGTAACTTTGATTTTTTTGTAAGGATTGAATCTTGACCTTGATGAAGTTCATGGGCTGTTATTGGGGATGAAACACTTTCCTTCACTTTGTGAATCATTTATAGAAGTAAGAAGAGAAGAAATTAGAAAGCGAGTGATGATGAACTCATCCAAAACAAACGTGATTCCTCCCGTAGAATCACAAGGATTATAGTCATTATAATAAATAAACAAGCTGGTGGTCATATCTCTCAGTCCAAGGAGAAGGCTTGGTATGATTATTGTAATAAGCCTCACCACACTCGTGAAACATGTTAGGATTAATTGGAAACCAAAGAATCAACGTGGTCCACGAGTTCGTACTAACGCAGCAAACTTGGTAGAATCCGACTTAGGAAGAGCTGCTAGGGTCAGTTTTTCAGCAGAACAAATGGAGATACTCCAATAACTCCTCTTTCAATCCAAGCATACAACAGGCTCTGAGAGTCGAAACTCACAAAAACCAACTGCAACCATGGCACAAACAAGTACAACTTGTCTGATAAACCGTTAGATTGTGGACATTGGAGTTTAGACCATATGACCAGATCAGTTGACATGTTTAATACGTATGACAAGTGCAAAGATAGGGTTAATATATGGGTTGCTGATGGGAAGATGTCACCTGTCATACAAAGGGGGACAGTTTTGTTGTCCAAGGTGACTTTGAAACTCTATTTTATATGTGCCCTAGTAAGTTTACAAAGGACATGAACTGCGTTGTAACCTTTTTTCCTACCCATTATGAATTTCAAGACTGTATTTCGGGGAAGATGATTGGCATTATTGAGAAGAAAGATGGCCCGAATTACCTAAGAGAAAGCAGGGAGGTTGTTCCAAGTGAGTCACAAAATAGGAGGTCTTTGGCTGTTATCTCAAATTATGGCATTAACGTTTAGAACATCCAAAATTTTCTTAAATGAAAACTTTCGTATCCAAATCTATTTAAAGAAAAATTCTTGTTTAAGCGTGAATATTGATTTCTTGCCAAAAAAATCCCTTGTCCACCTTATACCTACTCATCCTCAAAAATCTTTTCAATTAATCTACAGTGATATTTGGGTCCTTCTAAGATAACTAATTTGACTAGAACTCAGTGGTTACATCACTTTCACAGATTATCATACAAAGGGTTTGCTAGGTTTACTTAATGAAAGACAAATTTTTTAGGCATTTATATTGGTTTAAACAATGTCAAGGTAAAAGACATAAGCCTCCCTTTGAGTTTAAGAAATTTTAGAAAAACTTCATAATCTTTAAAATTCTTGAAAAACTCCTTTTAATTTTCAGTTTTTCAAAAAATCCCTTTTTTCTTTAATAGAATTTGAATCAAAACTCCAAGTTTTTAGCACAACTCTTAAACTTGAATTGAAATAATTTATTATAATTATCTTTAACTATTAATTTAAGTAAATTTTAATTCATTTGGTACAGATTTAAAAGCTAAGTTGAGTTATCATATTAATAACATTTGATTAGTCTATATTTGATATTCATACTATGTATGTTTCATTGTTATTTTTCAACTAAAGTCTAAAAGATGGGTTTAGAAAAGCAAAAAAACTAGTTTTTTTTTAAAGAATTTTAAAGATGAAGAATTTTTCCAAAGTTTCTTAGACTTTTTTTTATGGGTGAGGGGGTCCATGACTTTTACCCAACAATTTCATAAATTTTGTCCAAAATTTGTTTCAGTCAAATATTTAGACCCTTCGAACTAATAATATGGAGGGGAGTATTTCTTAAATGAGTTTAACTAGTACATGGAAGAAGTTAGGATATATCACTAAAGTTTTTTTTTATGGATACACTCAAACAAAATGGGATAGTTGAGAGAAAGCATTGTCATTTAATGAAAGTAGCTAGATTAATAATGTTTGCAAGTTTTGTTTCTACTTCGTATTTGGGAGAAGCTATCCTTACAGTAACTTAATAAAATGTTCACTTTAAAAAAACTTTATTCAAAGTTCCTTGGAGTACCCTTCATAATTCCTTTTCAAACACCAAATTATTTAATTCTTTGTCCCTAGAGGTGTTTAATTTTACTACATTTGTTCACGATAAGAAACCTTCCCCAAGTACATTTGTTCTTAAGGATTTTAAATATATATTTGTGGGTTCTTGTCCAAGGAAAAATTACAAGTGCGATCTTGGATTGGCCACTGTCATGCAACAACCTACAGCTAAAAGTGTTATTAGCAATGTTTTAATACCTCAAGTTCCCATTGATAAAATAATTTTTCTGGAAGTACTGAATGTTTTTTTTAGGAACTCCTAAATTTATGGCTCTGGAGCTTTATGAAGAAGAATATAATGAACTTGTTGACATATATTCTTTTGGCATATGCAAGTTGGAAATGGTCACATTTGAGTATCCATACTGTGAATGTAATATTCCAGCTCAAATATTCAAGAAGGTTACCTCTGTAAGTATTCATTTAGAGCTTCTAGTAACATGATCAACTACGTGGATCTTTCTATACAAGCATCTTCTTGATTTGTTAATGTGTTCTTCATTTTCTTCAGGATGTGAAACCTGATTCCTTGAATAAGGTGAGCGATCCACAAATGAAGGACTTCATTGAAAAATGTTTGACTCCAGCTTCTGAGAGGCTACCTGCCAATGAGCTTTTTAAAGACTCTTTCCTCCAGTATGAGAATTCCATGGAACCAGTTCGTGATCCTTTGCTATTGCCTAACAATTGAAGAATCTCAAAATATCTCGGTAACGTTTTTTGTTTATATGAAAATGTACACTAGGCTATATGTGTGCGTGTGTGTGTGTATTTTCCCTTAGTCATTACTTTTGTTTCTCAAAATTGACACATCCATTTGGTGCTGTAGATTGCAAAAATAATTCCGTACAAAAATAAATGCAAGTTGTTTGATTGGAGAGGGTCTAATGAACTAGTAGCCGAAGGACTTGTTTCTTCAAATGATCCAGATGCACTTGTTCATCATGTTCCTATTGGCCCTGATGCTATGAGAGTTTGGATAGATA
>JANVCQ010000230.1:7043314-7065281 GCA_025531925.1 Erythroxylum plowmanianum
AAAATGTAATATAAACGCATTTATAGCTATCAATAAATGTCATATTAAACTCGACAATAACATGTCAAAACTGTTACCAAAGCATCATATCTTTAGTAACATGGGCTGTCATAGCATACTCATTAGTATTACCATTCATATTTAATAGCATTTATCACTTGTTACCGTATGTCATTTTTGTTGTAGTGTGCTACTCTGCAATCTAAAAGAATTCTTTTTGACATGTGATGTAACCTTTTTTAAATAATCAATGTTACTACTCCAATAATATTTTTCCAAATGTGTTACATTTATCAGAGAAAAGTCATTGGGATCCAACAATTTCTGTTCTAATAAGTCAAGAAATATTTCTATTTCAAAATCTATATCCTATAATTTTGTTATTCCAACCCTTAAACAATCAACACGAATTTTAGAATCTAACCTAACTCTTAGTCTAGGTCACGTCAGAGGGAAGAGCTTATCATTGAAAGCCCTTTAAAGGTTTATGCAAGCAGGCTAAAAGCTCCTCATCAAGTTAATTAGTCAACTTTAAATTGGTCATGATAGGATCATTGACCTAGATTTGCCATTACACATCATAAAGGAGTAAGAAATTGTACCAAACATCCAATTTCTAATTTCCTACCTAGTAAACAATTGTCTTTTGGTTTTAAGGCTTTTATAGCAAAAATTGATGATGTTGAGATTCCAAAAAAAACATTGACCAAGCATTGACTGATCTAAGATGAAAAGGAGTTGTATTGGAGGAGATGAGAGCCATAAAGGAAACAAAAATTAGGAAATGGTTAACTTACTAGAAGGAAAGAAGATAGTTGGCAATAGACAAGTCTTCACTATGAAGCATGAAGCTAACAAGGAAGTGATATAAAGTTCTGTTACTAGAACAAGGATACGCACAAACATATGAGATTGAAAATAATGAGATTTTTGCTCTAGTGGTGAAGCTTAATTCCATACTTGTCCTTTTTCTTATTGCAACTAACTTTGAATGGAAAATACACCAACTCGACATTAAGAATGCATTTTTTACAAGGTAATCTTGAGGATGAAGTGTATATGAAGGTTCCACTTGGATTTGAAACATATAAAGAGAAAAATAAAGTTTGAAAATTGAAGAAGTATATATATATAGATTGGAGAAATCACCACAAGCATAGTTCACTATATTTAGCTCAACTTTGATTTGATTGGGACATCATCAAGTAAAAGTTGATCATATCATATTCATTAAATTGGAGAATTAGGTAAGAAAAGTGTCCTCATGGCATATGTAAACAATATAATACTTAAAGGAGATGATGGAAGTGGAAATTATGAAGGTCAAATGCAAATTGAAGGAAGAGTTTAAAGTTAGATTTAGGACCACTAAATTTCTTCCTTGAAATAGAATTTACTAGGAGTAAAGAAGGTATTTTCGTTTCTTAAAGAAAATACACTCTTGACTTGATAAAAGAAACGTGGAACTCGGGTTGCAACTTGTAAGACCTCACTTGAGAAGGTATGGAAAGGAAAATAATCAAGTAAAGATGCTCTAGTGGATGTAGGTAGATACCAGTACTTGGTTGGGAAGTTAATTTACTTGTCCCTTACATAGTAAGATGTTGCTTATATTGTAAGTGTAGTAAGTCAATACATGCACTCACCTACTTAAAAATACATAGAATCGATGAATCATATCTTAAGGTATCTCAAGGGATCAATTAGGAAGGGACTGATTTTTCTAAAAGTAGAAAATAGTGGAACTGAAGGGTATATTGATACTGACTGAGCTGGAAGTGAAGATTAAAAGAGAATCTCTGGGTATTGTACTAAGTTATAGAAGAATTTAGTTACAAGGAGGAGAAAAAGGTTGACAATTATGGCCAGGAGTAATGCTAAGGCAATATCTATCACTATTGTATAAGGAATTTGTGAAGTAATTTGGCTGGAAAGATGGAAACATTAATGCAATACCTATAACTCATAACAAGTTTTCCCAAATTATATAGTGATAGCAAGTTAGATATCAATACATGAATTATCTAGTCCAATATGATCATATGAAACATGTCAGAATTGATCCAAATTTTATAAAGAAGGAGCGTAAAAGATTTTTATTATCTGAGTGTAAAAATTTAGAAGTTAAACTTTCTTTTACTAGTTCTATTACTTGTCATTCTTTATTATATAGATTATGAAGGATTTGATTAAGATATTTCCATTTTATAACTAGTACATTATTTTATATATAAGGGTGTACAAATTCAATGAAAGAATTATTCAATATTTAAAAACAAAATATCTTTGTTTCAAAGACATCTCCTATTCCAACTTTACTTACATCATAATCTACCTTGAATAGCTTATCAAAATATGGTAATGCACAAATAAAAGAAATACATAATTTCTTGTTAAGAATTGCAAAACTATTGGCTGCCTCTTTGTCCCACTGGAACTTGTCCTTCTTTAACCATTTTGTCATTAGAGTAACAATATTACTAAAATTTTTAATAAATCTTCAATAAAAGGTTGCTAGGCTATGAAAGCTATGCAATTTTGACAGGTTTTTTAGAGTATGCCAATCTCTTATTGCTTTAATATTAGATATATTAACCTATATTCCATTAGTGGGCACAATATATCTTAAGAATAACATCTTATTGGTTAGAAAACTACACTTTTTAAGATTGATATATAAATGGTTTTTTTATAGGGTTGTTAGTACTTGCCTTTAATTGTAACAAATATTCTTCCTTAAAGGAGCTATATATCAAGATATCATCAAATTATGTCATTAGAAATTTGCCAATAAATGGTATCAAACTCATGCTTTTGTTGGGTGCATTTGAAAGTTTGAATGGCATCACTAACCAGTTATACAATCCTTCTTTTATTTTGAAAGCTATCTTCCATTCATATCTAGACCTAATCCAAATTTGATTGTAGTTATTCTTCAAATAAATCTTTGAGAATCATTAGGCACCATACAATCTATCCATCATGTTATCTAGCCCTATAATTTGGAATTTATAACCCACAATAATATTGTTAATGGTTTTACTATCTATATACATCCTCTAGCTTCCCGTTTTTGGTGTTAATAAGGTAGAAAAAACATAATGACTCATACTTTCTTTAATAAATCTCTTTCACAACAACTCTTTCACCTTTGCTTTTATAATTTCACTTTCATTTGGGTTCATTCTGTAAAGTGGCATATTAGACAAATTCATGCCTGAGATGAGATTTATATGTTGTTTGGTATCTCTCATAAAGTGTAGCCCATCAGGTATGTTATTAGGAATCAATTTTTTAAATTCCTCCATCAAAGAGTTAATTGTTAAATAGGTGTTGATGATTGAAGCAAAATTATGGATTTAATATGGATTCTCAAAAGATCTCTATAGGAAATAACTTGATTTCTTTGAGTTTGTGGAGATTAAACAAGTGTAGACTTCTCAAACCATAACAATCGCACATTTCTATAGTATTTGTTAAAAATCAAACCATAACAATCGCGCATTTTTATAGTATTTGTTAGAGGGCATCCTTTAACAAAATTATGAAAATAAGTTATCATCTACCTCGATTTTGCCATGTAATAGGTTTTTTCATATTGAGTAATGTAACATGTTTAGATTGCAACTTAAATCCCTCTAGATTTAAAGTTGTAGATTTAAGTTTCTATTGAACTTGAGATGAAAAGATTAAAAGGAACATGTAATTTTGGTCCTTTAGTATGATCATTGCTAATAGAAATCTGCAACTCTTGAACATAGGTGTTGATTGCATAGTCAATCCATTAGTCTATAGTAGATGTCATTTTGGGGTGTAGAAATCAAGGTAAAGCTTAGTCTCTTAATACGTTTTTTTTGTTGATGATCATACGATAAAATTCTCTCCATAACATCACATAACTTTTCTATTTGACCTTTTGGATTCAAATATGAATCATCAATGAAATGTTGATTGAATTCTCTTTGAATTCATAATTTGGAAAGTTTTGGATATATTTCTAGACAGTCATTTGAGCAATTTGTTTAATGTTTAGAGAAGACAAGATTTGGCACAAGATGCCTTAAGGCAATTTAGATATTATGTCTTCTTTTGCCATGATCTTAATAATATTTGTCAAATGAAATCATCCCTTCTTTTACATTTTTATATTTTATAAGAGTTTCCAAGTATAGTACGAGCATGACTCTTTATGTTAGAAATTTACAAGTAGGGAAATCCCATATTGAAAAGAGACATAAGGATAAAGTAAGTTATATACAAAGATAGGACTCATAACCTATTGCCTTAAGGTTTTAAGTAGAGATATGATGTCCTAGTTGTATATGGGTTCACTTGGATTCGGTCTAGTTTCTCCCCAAGCTACCTTAAAACCCTTAATTGGTATTAGAGCTAGGTTGGCAAAGTCCGATGAATAAAGATTCATGGATTTAGTCCAGATGAATGGGTGATTCATTAATTGACTCAAATGGCTTTGCATAAGCTATGGGTTGAGGAAGAGCTAGTCTCATATGGATGGATACACTTGTGAGGGGGAGATGTTGGAAATTCAGAAGTGGAGTAATCTCACATCGAAAAGAGACATAAAGATGAAGTGAGTTATATATAAAAATAGAACTCATAACCTATTACTTTAAGGTTTTGGGTTGAGATATTCTATCATGGATGTATATAGGCTTACTTGAATCGGGTTAATGTTAGAGGCGACAAAGGAAGTGGTTTAGATTAAGAAGTTCATCACTGAACTTGAGTGATTCCTAACATTTTTGAGCCTATAATATTATACAACAACAACAATGGAACCATTGCACAGGCAAATGAACTAAGATCTTATCAATGATCCAAATATGTGCTCAAAAATTTTCATTTGATCAGGGAGATAGTGAAAGGAAAAGACAATTCATTTGATCAGGGAGATAGTGGAGGGAAAAGACAACATTGGAGCGAATTTCTACTGAAGAGAATCTTGTAGATCTTCTTATTAAGTCATTATCTGATAAGATGATAAGAGACATTATTGACATATGGAAGGATATGATATTATATATTTAAGTGATTGACTTTAGTCTAAGTGAGAGATTGTTAGTTTATACCCTTACAGCTAATAGAATGGTTGCAATTTTATGTATGACATTATTATTTAATTAATAAAGGCATTATTTATTTTTATATATTATGTTAATTACGTTTGATGTTTGCATACTAAAAGTAAAATTCCTGAATTAAATTATGATGAGATCATAATTGTGAAATTTAATTTGCATTTATATATTATTATCAAAATTTTCCTAATTGTAGTTCCGTCAAGACGGGATATTGATGAAATAGTAAAATTAGCACACTTTATATTTCTTTCTCATAAAGAAAGTAATTGTTCTCATAAATTAAAGTATAAAGATACTTAAACTAACATATGAGTACTTATTGGAGAATAAGTTCGTTGAACTAACCCGATTATGAGGATTCTAAATAAAATATTACTTATGTATTTGTGGATTTCTTCATTATGATGGTTATATAATTGATCCTTATACTTGTGATTACTAAGGTATCTCACATAGGAATTACTATATTTTGAGGCTACTTATGACATCTTATTTAGGGTAGCTTAGTCGGTAGGAATTGGATACAATATGAATCATATAGAGATAGTTAAGTAAGTCAATAAAAGATTTTTCACTCTAAAATAATTAGAGAAAATGTTATACTGTTATTGATTAATAGTAGTTTAAGAAATTTTTTGGCCAGAGTGAATTGACATTTAAAAAAATAATTTTAAATATCAATTATAAATCAATAAATAATTAGTAAGAATGAACTTAATTAGATTCAAAAGAGTATATGATATATTCATAATCTGTCTAATTGGAACATGAATGATTAAATGATTAAATTATACATCATAACTATGTCGGGGTTAGATTAACTCAAATCATTTTGACATTCCTGATATTTGAGAGGTCATGAGATATAGTAGATATCAATCTTGATCCATGATTATTAATTTTTTAATTAAAAATTAAAGATAAATTAAAAAAGTTTTAATTTATCCAATACTAATTATAATTTATATCATTGTCAATATATTAGGAATCTAATGAGATACATATAAAGAGCAGTTTAAAAGATAAAAATTAATTTCAATTAAGTTAGACTTAATTATAAGGTTTGAGAAACTTTAGGAATCAAATATAAGATTTTTTTCTTTATTAAAATAAATTAATTATAATTCAAGTTTAACTTTAACTATAATTGAAATATTTAATTTCAATAAAAATTAAAACCCTTTCTATTTATAGGAATAAGAATAAAGGAGCTAGCACTTTTGCTAATCCCTCTTAAAGAGTTTAATGTCTTTTACTGCTTTGTCCATACTGTTTGAGGTTGGACACGTGAATAACTCGTGATTGTCATATCAAAAAAATTTCGAAAGTACTTTAACAAAAATATCAAATCAGATCTAATTTTATATTTTATGATTCGTGTCTTTCAAGTTATTCACTTATTAAAATATGATAAAAAAAAGTAAAAAAAAATTCGCTACATATACTGGTAATTTGATCACGATTGGTTTCCTAACATCTTATTCAGATATAAATCTGAATACATCTAAGATTCTTACTCAATTCAAAGATCAGTTGATTTACCGGCAAATCCAGGCAAACTCCGTCCTGTCATTGAAAACATCAGAATTCCGAAACGAAAATGTTCTTTGCTGTATTGCATTTTAGTTTATCTCTTCAGGAAGCTCCATTTCAATCGTTTTCCTCATTTACAAAAATAAACTTAGCGATTTTGTCGGTTCTGATGTTGACTGAATATTGATATGAAAGAACAAATGCTTGCAGAGTCCAGGATGTTTGGGGTTGGGGAACAAATTTAACCTATAAACTTATTATAAGAATCAGATCCTTTGACTTTCCAACTTAATTAAATAAATGAGAAGATAAAATTGTGATAGAGAAAGATATGAAGAGATTTATACTTAAAATAGTATATTTTTATAGAAATTCCAAAATAAGGTATTTCTAACCTTTATTTTTATAAAATTATAACAACCATCATAATTCAATTTAAATATAATATGAACACATTTGATGAGTATGCAATTTTACTTAAAACTTGCATATGAAAAGATAAAATCAATGATTAAAAAAACCAGCTCGACTATTTTATCCGTGAAAATCTTGAACCGTCCAACTTTTTGGTTCAATTTTTAGCTTCTAGTTCAATTTACTTTAATAACTTTTGTTATAAAAAATCAGTTAATTTATTAATTAATCAATTAATTTTTAAAATTAATAAGTTCTTATAAATTAAAACAAATTAATTAATTTTATTTATTTATCACGATTTTTAGTTAAATTTTAAATTTTATATTCTCTTTCCTTAATCTTGTTTAATTTTCAAAAATTAAACTCTTGTCTTATCAGTTTAAATTTCGGTCCAATTTTTAAAATATCGGATAAAATCCAATTCCATTTCACATGTTTCATGATTAGTTAATAAGAACATCCTGTAAAAATGAAAATGAAGTTAATTTAGCATTGTGAATGTTTTAACTTCTATTGTATTTAAATGTGGAGATTTAAAAATGTGAATATGTTGCACTTCCCTGGATTGATAATTTCATGTCAAACAAATATTTTATAATAAAACAGTGGAGAAAATACATAATGGAAAAAACAGTACATTAAACATGCTTCCAAAGAGACACTATCGAGCTGACGTCCCACGCTGTCATATATGATATAAGATCAGGAACAATTAGCTGAAAGACCAGTCATCGATGAAGTGTTAAAAATTAATTCGTAATGCGATATGTATAACTAAGGGCGGTTTGATGTTGCCTGAGCTGGGTGAAGTGCCGTGGAAGTGGATATAGACGGGACTCATGGGAGTGTGGGCTTGGGCAATTCAGGATATTTGGGAACTTCTGGTTTTGGAATTTCTGGTAGCTCAAGTTTTGGCAATGCTGGGACTTCAGGTTTTGGGATTTCTGGAAACTCGGGCTTTGGTGTAGTTGGAATCTCATTATAAGGTTTTGGTAAAACTGGGACTTCAGGCTTTGGAAGTTCCGGCTTTGGAATTTCTGGTATCTCAAGTTTTGGCAGCTCAGGTATTTCAATCTTAGGAATTGCAGGTATCTCAAGTTTTGGTAGCCCAGGTACTTCAACTTTAGGAATTGCAGGTATGTCAAGCTTTGGAAGCCCAGGTATTTCTGGCAGTGTTGCTTCGAGAAGATTGCGGGTGTTCACTCGGATAGCCTGTGAAGTCATCAGTGACAAGTTGATGAGCAGGAGAGGTAAGAATATGGATGCGAAGCGAAGATTGGCCATAGCTTGAAGCTGAAGATGGATGAGAGAACTGACACCTGGGGGAAAATTGCAAAACAAGTTAGTGTTTTCTTGTGATTGCAGTGTGTTGTTTAGCACATTTTGTGTGATTTTATAGAAGTGGGAAGTGGAAAATGGTAGAGATCAAGTGGTAGCTGGTAAGAAATCTACTTCACCTGGTAGGTTCAACTCCTCACCTTATGGCGATTACGTCCTGTTTAGTCGATAATCTGTTCTACGGTATAACTACTTTGAAAGTCTACGTTTCATATGTGATTAGTTGGAAGCCTTGATAGTAAGTTCGTGTCTGAGTAGACAATTTCCAAGCATTGCAAACACAGAGTTTGGGTGGGTACAAGTTCCAAGCGCTGAAGATGAGAAGTTAGTTTATGCACAAACCTTTTTTTAGGATACATTATTATTATTATGAGTCAATAATTATTTTGCAAGACTTAATTAAAAAAGATAGACAATGTACTTCTTTACGGGATGAGATCACCTGTTCCACTTTTGTTATTCCAACTCTGTCCCAAGTTATCTTATCCATACATTTATGTGAGACTTATATAAATATATGAATGAAATAAGTTAAAACAACGTTGGAACAGTAAAAGTAGAACATCATACACCTCTCCCTTCTTTACTTGCAAATCTCAACGTTTAACAGCCATATAAAGCCTTGAAAGATGACAAAACCAAAGATTAATTTGTGTTTTAACGGCAGACAGCCAACATCAGATGTTGGATGTTGGGCGCCTAACCCTAACGCCAGCCCACCTAAGAAACAAAATTGTAATTTCGTCGCCCACCGGTAACAGACGAGGGATAGGTGCTGATGACAACATATAACAATTAATTTAATTTTGGTTCCCCTTTTCTTTTCAGATAAAAACAATTTTTATTTAATTGTTATAGTCAATATAGTTATATTTTTATTATTAATGATAATTATGTATTAGATCAAATTTAAAAATAAATTATTTTTCATTAATTAAATTTATTTTAATCTTTTATATAATATTATTAATAAAAACTATTTTGTTATATTAAAATAAATACTTTTAAAATTAAATTTATTAAAATAAATCTTTTTACAATTAACTTTATTAGTAAATTAAATTTTATTTTAAATATAATTTAGTTATTAAATCAAAAAATTTTAAATTGTATATATTTTGAAGATATTTGAAATTTAACTATATTTATTAATAATTTTCAAAATAATTTTATTTAAATTAATTACAAAATTAAATAATTTTAATTTATTAAATTAGATTATCCATAATTCTTATTAATAATTAATATATTAAATAATTAAATTATATATATTTAGTTGATAGTAAATTAAATTATGAAAAAATAGAAACAAAAAATAAAAATCACTTTTGAGGATTTTATAAATTTTGAAAACCGAAAAAATCAAAACCAAAAATAGAAATAAAAAACTCAAACAAATAGATTTTTCTACTAAATTTGAAAACAAAAATAAAAAACAAAAAATATAAACAAACAAACCCTAAGTTTATGCTATTTTAAGACTACATAAAGTTTATAATTTGGAATTAAAGTATCTCGGATTTGTTAATCACAAAACTGGTTGAATCATTATGTTATTCAATTCCAAATATTATGTTTAAATTTCAATTACTTATAATTTGATGCTAATGAATTGTAATAATATCAGCAAGGATGGCAATTGGCTGATCACAATTCTTAAAAATATTTTTTAAAAAAATTAAAAATATTGAACAACTTTTTTTTAATTGGGTCTGGTTTTGGCCTACTCAGGCCCAGTCTTATCCGAGATTCAACTCTTCTAAATAAAACGATAATGTTTGGCTTAAAATAAATGAGCCTCGAGTCAGTATGAGCCTAAGCCTGGCCAATGGACCAATCCATTGAAAACAACTAAATTTAAACCCATGGGCCAATAATTGACATCCTTAATATTATTGATAAATTAAAGATCATTGCCATGTAATGTTTTGAAATTGCCCAAAGGCAGTTTGTTTATTTTATAGTTAATGAGCATGAATGTAGGCAATGTATGTACACAATTAGTTGTGTTTAGATATGCAAAGATAGTACATATTTCTAATTGGTCTATGTATAAATTAAGCATCCGTATGTGTTTTATGGTATGTTAATAGATTACCCAAAGGTGAATATAAATATACAATTTCTAAAGTACATATGTAGTATGTTGTTGTATAATTCAAAGCATTAATACTAATTTTTATTTTCCTCCAACACCTATTGCTATGTACTCAAATCTCCTATCTCTTACAGTGTTTAATATACTGAACTTCTTTGAATTGAGTGAATAAATCCAATTCTACCTTGGGGTTTTGGACTTGTATTTGGCACTCAGAATTAAAAAACTAGCAACTCTGAATGTTTTGAGCAATAATGAGAAGAAAGTCCATTTTAACAAGTGGAAAAGGTCAAATAGGTTAAGTATGATGTATATGAAGAAGAAAATTGTTAGCAATATTAAGTCTGCTCTTTCAAAAACTAAAAGCACTAAGAAATTGCTACAATTTGTGGAAGAGTGCTCATAGACTACTGACTAGTCTCTTGTTAGGACTCTTATAGGTATGTTTGTAACAGCCTAGACAACCTGTCCATAGATATTGTCCACTTTGGGTTACCCCTCAGGCTAAGCCTCTCACGGTTTTGTTTTTTCTACCCCCGGGAAAACGCATCTTATAGGGAAGAGGTATTCATATCCGTATAAGATATACTTCATTCTCCTCTCCAACTAATGTAGGATCTCACACTCTTTACCCCTCTTAGGACCCAGCCTAGTTGGCACAACGATTCAAATACCAACTCTGGTACTATTTATATTGCCCACAAATATTGTCCGCTTTGAGTTGCCCCTAGAGTCAAACCCTTCACGGTTTTATTCTTCCCACCTTTAGGAAAACACGTCTATGGGAGAGAGATATTCATACTCTTAGGTTGTGTTTGGTTGCTGTCTCCAGGGGGCAGAGACGAAACGAGACGGAAAGGAGGAGACGGAATATAACAAAAATTGGAGACAGTGAAATGTTTGGTTGTGGTGGACAGAACAGAAAAAATTGTCTCCATCTCGAGGACAGAAATGTGTTTCGTTTCAGTGGACAGAACATAACAACAGTGTCAATGACGAAAATGCCCTCATAGTATAATATAATTAGAAAGATATAATTCATTGATTATTTTAAAATGAATGATTTATATTAATAAAAAAGTTAACAAACAATAATAATAACAATAACAATAAGAAATTAATTTTGTATAATAATAACAATAATAATGATAATAAAATAAATAAATGATAAAAGAAGAAGAGGAAGAAAATTAATAATAATAAGGAATTTAATAATCAAAATAATAATAAGAAAATTAAATAATAATAATAATAATAAGATAATTAATTTCGTATAATAAAATTAATAAAAATAATAATATTATTAATATTACTAATAATAAGAATAATAATAAGTAGAAAATTTATAAAATAAATAATAATAATAAGATAATAATTTCATATAATAAAATTAAATAATAATAATAATAATAATAAGTAGTTTGAAATTTCGTATAATAAAATTAAAATAATAATAATAATAATAATAATAATAATAATAATAAATAACAATAATTAATAATAATAATAAGCTCAAAATTTTGATAATAAAAATAATAAATAATAATAATAAGATAATTAATTTCGTATAATAAAAAATAATAATAATAATAATAATAATAATAATAAGCAAAAAATTTATAAAATAATTAATAATAATAATAATAAGTTATTTGAAATTGCGTATAATAAAATTAAATAATATTAATAATAATCATAATAATAAGAAGAAGATAATAATTTCATATAATAAAATTAAATAATAATAATAATAATAATAAGTAGTAGTTCGAAATTTCGTATAATAAAATTAACAACAACAACAACAACAACAACAACAACAACAACAACAATAATAATAATAATAATAATAATAATGAGTGTAATAATATAATTAAGAATAAAAAATTACTTATGTGGGGGAAGGGGTATTCCTGAAAATTGCTTGTGTTTTGGTTTGGAGACGGAGACAAGAAATTTCTGTACCACAGTCATGGAAGGTACAAAAAATTTCTATCCCTGTGTTCCAAAGACGGGACAAAAATAGGTAGAAACAGCAAGCAAACGCTACGGAGTACAGGATTTTTGCGTCCCTGTCATCTGTCCCCACCCATGGGGACAGTAACCAAACACATGGTTATAAGGCGTACTTTGTTCTCCTCTCTAACCTATGTGAAATCTTACACTCTCCACCCCCTTAGGGCCCAGCCTAGCTGGCACAACGATTCAGGTATCGGCTCTGATATCATTTGCAACAGCCCAGACCACCCGCCCACAGATATTGCCCGCTTTGGGTTGCCTCTAAGATCAAACCCTTCACGGTTTTGCTCTTCTCACCTTAAGAAGACGCGTCTTAGGGAGAGAAGTATCCATACCTTTATAAGACATACTTTATTCTCTTTTCCAACCGATGTGGGATCTCTTCACCCCCTTTAAGGCTCAGCTTCTTAAGGGCCTAGCCTAGCTGGCACAACAGTTCAGGTACTAGCTCTGATACTATTTGTAATAGCCCAGACCACCCGCCCACAAATATTGTTCACTTTGGATTACCCCTCAAACTAAACCCCTCACGGTTTTGCACTTCCCACCATTGGGAAGACGCGTCTTAGGAGGAGAGATATCTATACACTTATAAAGCATATTTCGTTCTCCTCTCCAACCGATGTGGGATATCACATTTTTCACCCCTCTTAGGGCCCAACCCTCTTTAAGGCTTAATCTAGCTGGCATAATAATTCAGGTACCGGCTCTGATACCATTTGTAACAGCCTAGACCACCCGCCTACAGATATTGTCTGCTTTGAGTTGCTCCTCAGGCCAAACCCCTCAAGGTTTTACACTTCCCACCTTTGGGAAGACACGTCTCAGGGGGAGAGGTATCCATACCCTTATAAGGCATACTTCGTTCCCCTCTCCAACTGATGTGGGATCTCACAATATTGACCAATGTGAATCTTTAATAGACCACATACTATACATGAACATGCATTGGGATGACAAACATTGCAACAAGACTTAATTCTTTAGGAATGGAAGTGGATAAGAATTTCCTTATGTAGTTCATCTTAAACTCATTACTACCTGAGTATGGTCTCTTCCAAATGAACTATTATAACATGAAGGACAAATAAAATATGCATGAGTTGCACAATATGTTGGTTCAAGAAGAGATTAAACTCAAGAACCAAGGAAGTCACTCCATTGATTATATCAAGAATAACGGAGCTAGTAAAAAAGGTGGAAAGAAACATGGAAACAAAGTGAAGGAACCCCTGAAAGTTAGTGGGGAATCCCCGTAATTGACAAAAAAGAATAAGATGAATGAAAATGTCATTTCTATAGGAAGGTTGGGCATTTCCATAATGAATGTTCCAAACATAAAGCATGGTTTGAAAAGAGAGATAAGCTTAGTGCTTATGTATGTTATGAAACAAACCTCGCTAAAGTTCCTTTTAATACTTGGTGGATTAATTCTAATTTCCCCACTCATATTTCTAATACCATACAAGGATTACTTGTTAACTAAATCATAAAACCAAATGAAATATTTGTCTACATAAGCAAAGAAATGAGAGTTCTAATGGAAGCCATTAGGCCTTATTGCTTAACCTAGACACTGGATATCATTTGGACTTACATAAAAATTTTTACAAACCTACTATATCTAGGAATTTAGTTTCTTTATCCAAAATTGATAGATATGGATACTCATTTAAATATAGTTATGGTAGTTTCAATTTGTATTAATATAACCACATAATTGGTGGTGGTGTATTATGTGATGATTTATATAAATTAAACTTTGATGTTGTTTATACTAAAACTTTATTGACTTTGAATCCCAATATTGGAATCAAACATAGTTTCATTAATAATATATCCGCTTACTTATAAAACAAACTTTTGGGACACATTTTTAGAATAGTTTGAAAAATTAGTAAAGAATAAAATACTTCATGATATTAGATTTTTTATCTTATCTTTTGTGTGGATTTAAAGGAAAACAAACAAAACATACAATAAAGAACAAAACCACAAGAAGCACCTACCTTCTTGAAATAATTCACATTGATGTGTGTGGACCATTTGATATACCTACATTAATAAAGAAAAATATTTTATCACTTTTATAAATGACTATTTATGTTATTGATATGTCTATTTGTTCCATGATAAATATCAAGCAGTAAATGCCTTAGAGGTGTATATTAATGAGGTTGAAAGATAATTAGATAGAAAGGTGAAAATAGTTAGGTCTAATAGGGGTAGTGAATATTACGATAAGTATGATTAAAGTGGTCAAAATCTTGGTCCTTTTATTAAATTCCTTGCAAGACATGATATTTATGCATAATACACAATGTCAGGCACATCACAATGAAATGATTCTTTAGAATTACATAATACAATTTTATTAGATATGGTTAGGAGTATGATGTGCAATTCATCTTTACCCATTTTCTTTAGACATATGCACTAATAACTACTATATATGTATTGAATAGAGTTCTTAGTAAAGCAGTTCTAAGGACTCCTTTTAAACTGTAGAATAGGAGAAAACCTAGTTTGAGGCATCTACTTGTTTGGAGTTGCCAGGTAGAAATTAGGTACTATAATCCATATAAAAATAAATATAAAAACAGTCATTGCTTTTTTATTGGTTATCTAGAGAAGTCTAAAGGGTTTACATTTTATTATCATAGCTATACTATAAAAATTATGGAAACTAAGAAAGTCAGGTTTATTAAATGTGGTGAGACTAGTGCCAGTGAAACACCACATTGAGTGGATATTCAAGAAATAGGAGCACAAATCCCTATAGTTGTACAAGTCCTTGTGGCTTAGACATCTACTCAATTTGTTGCTCTATAAGTTATTAAATCGTCTAAAAATCATAAAGAACAACAATTTAATGAACTCACTGTTCATAATGAAATTGAACATAAAATGAATTAACCTATAGTAGAAGAAACACAATAAATGGCATTAAAAAGGTCTCAAAGAGGAAGAAGACCAGTTATTTATGATGACTGTGGTATATCTACACAAGTCTGAAAATGACTTGGGAATTGAGAATACCCAGTGATATATGGTTAGATTGCAAGAAACATGAGTTCAAATCCATATAACAAAATGGTATTTGATACCTTGTGGAATCACTAGAAGGTTACAAAAGAATTAGTTGTAAGTGGATCTTTAAGACCAAACATAACTCTTTTAGTACTCTAGAATGTTACAAGGCTAGATTAGTTCCCAAAAGATTTACTCATAAAGATGACATTGATTATCAGGATACTTTCTCATCAGTTTTTAAAAAGGATTCACTTAAAATTATTATGATTTTAATGGCTTATTATGATATGGAGATGTACCAAATGGATGTCAAAACTGTCTTTCTAAATGAAGATTTAAAGGGAGAAGTTTATATGGACCAATCACTAAGGTTCGTAAAGGCTAAAAAAGAACACATGGTGTATAAATTGAAGAAATCAATATATAGACTTAAACAATCTTTTTGATAATGGTATCTTAAATTCAATGATATTTTTGCTTTCATTGGATTTAAGGAAAACACTGTTGACTAAGAGTAAGTTTATTTTTCTTCTCTTGTATGCTAATGATATCTTACTTGCAACTAATGATCTTGGTCTATTAAGTAAGACTAGAAAATTTCTTTCTTGTCATTTTGAAATGAAAGATATGTGTGAGGTAAGATATATGATAGGAATATAAATATTTTGTGATATATCACAAAGATTACAGAGTTGTGTCAGAAAGTCTATATTAATAAAATGTTAGGGAGATTTAGGATGAACAAGTGTTCAACATCACCCGTTTCAGTTTAGAAAGGGGACAAGTTTAGCCTCATGCAATGTCCAAAAAGTGATTTAGAACATAAGGAAATGGAATAAATTCCCTATGCATCTGTAGTTGGGAGTCTAATGTACGCTCAAATATATATGAAACTAGTTATAAGCTTTGTAGTGGGAATGTTGGGGAGACACTAGAGTAAACTTGGTATAGATCACGCGTTACAACTTTGGGATAAAACAGAAAAGAAACAAACTTAGAAATAATATATAAACAAAAGATTATTTGTCACTGCTATGAGATATAATTTAGAATATCAAAAAGAATTTAAAATAAAATATCTTTCACTATGAAATAAAATATCTCCTTTCTACATATACAATTTACAACTTCCATTTTAAAAAAACATATTCTACTAAAATCTTTAGTATATGCCTTACGTTATGAAACGAATTAAGGTTGTGTTGGACTTTGCTGAAGGAAGCATCAAAAGTAGTTATTTTACTTTAAGGTTAGAGTTGAAACACACGATAAATATATAAATTTCTCTAGAAAATAAGAAGTTGTGATTTAATTATACGCATAACAGTTTTATAGGAGCCTTAATTCGTTAAGGTATTAACGCATATACTAAAGATTTTAGCAAAAAGAGTGTGGTTTTTAAAATGGAAGTTGTAAATTGTATATGCAAAAAAGAGATATTTTATTTTATAGTAGAAGATATTACAAGGAAGAGATATATAAAGACTGCTTGATGCCCTTATTACTACCCTAATGAACTTATTTATATAGGTGGACTTGAAGTTTGGATTTTAAATTTAACAAAAATTATATCATATCAACTTTTTTTTCAAAAAAGTTGATTATTTGTAGGAGGATTCCCTTTCATATGAGTGCAAAAAAGTTGATTATTTGTAGGAGGATTCCCTTTCATATGAGTGGTTAAAGAAATTTCCATCTTATCTTCTTATGTTTTTTATTCAAAATCGTTATTGTATGCACAGACGTCAGATGCTTCAACTTTATCTTTTCCTTTAAATAGATTCCTATCATTTGTACGAGAAGAACAAATATTTTTATATGTTTATGGAGATGACAAAATCTTTTCTTTACTTATGACTAGATCTTATCTTGTCTCTTTTAATTGTGCTTATTTTCATTTTCACAAAATTTTTAACAGTTAGTGGTGTCTTTTTGGCTGGAGTTATCATTAAAAAAGAAAATTTGCCCTTTTTGGCATAGGAATATCAATTCTCGTTTCAATTCCTCTTCTCTAATGAATATCATTTTCACCATATTTAGAAAATTCTTTTTGTAGCTTAGTAATAAAATGATAAGCATCATATCATTCTTCTTCATAAAAATTTGGACCAGGAGATAATATCTTTAATATCAAGGTATCTTTCAGAATTATTATAGGATTACTTAGATAACAACCTTTAACCCTTTCTTGGATCTATCTGGGGCTGAATTTGCTAGCCAATAAATTATTTTAGCATGTGGACGATATATCTTCAACTATCTTAGCCCTATTGACTAGGTTATAAAGTTTTTGTTTTGAATAATTGTAGTGGTTTATCTTATTTCTAGCATAGAGGCAGTATTTAAAAAAGGATTTCGAACCTATGCTAAAAAAAGCAAATTTTCTTCTTTAATGATTACCCCAGCCAAAAAGACACCATTAGTTGCTAAAAATTTTGTGAAAATGAAAAAAAGCATGATTGAAAAAGGCAAGATAAGATCTAGTCCTTAATTACATAAAAGATTAAGTCATCTCTGAAAGCATACAAAAATGTCTATTCTTCTTGTACAAGTGACTTGAAGTCATTTAAAGGAAAAGATAAAGTTGAAACATCTAGCGTCTATACATACAATGGCGATTCTGAATCAGAAAGATAAGAAGATAAGACAGAAATATCGCTAACCACTCAGAAGAAAGTGAATCACCCTACAAAAAAAAAGATAAAACCTACTTTTTGAAAAAAGTTGATAAGATGTAATTTCTGTTAACTTTAGAATCCAAACTTCAAGTCCACTTGTATAAATAAGCTCCTTAGGATAATCATGACATCAAGCAATCTCTATGAATTTCTTCCTTGTCATATCTTTCACTATGAAATAAAATCCCTCCTTTCTACAGTTACAATTCACATCTTCCATTTTAAAACTATACTTTTCTGCTAAAATCTTTACTATACACCTTAAGGTAGGAAACGAATTAAATTTGTACTAGACTTTACTAAAGGAAGCATCAAAGATAGTTATCTTACTTTAAAGTTGGAGCTGAAATGCTCAATAAAAGATGCTTATCATTTTACTACTTTCAGAAAGGCAAAACATGTTCCCATTAGTGTAGATACTAAGTTAGGAAAAGAATTTTCTAAATACAATGAAAATAATATTATGAAAACTGTTATTTTTGACATAAAGGCAACATTTAAAAAAGGATTTCAAATCTATTGGTTGCTGAAAATTTTGTGAACACGAAAATAAACATGATTGAAAGAGACAATATAAGATCTAATCATGAAAGAGAATATAAAGTTTGTGTTATTCTAATCTCATTCCCTCTAAATGAAGTGCAACTATGAGAGGGGAAACATGCACATTAGATCCACCAAACTAGGGAAATTCAATTTCACTAAGTCCAGTGAGTGACGCATATTGAGTGTGCTCACTAGATTTACTATAAGATCTTCATACTCAGCAACCGAATTCTCAATACATTTAACTAGAAGCTCAAGACATATTGCACTTTATAATGTAAAGGCCCCTTCGGAATGCCTCTTCTTTGTTTATTATATCTCCCTCACTCCACTACGTCTTCAACGTTTAGACCTATGCTTGATATGGAATTTCTCAAAGTTCTATAGTGTTCATATCAGCAATCTTCGGTACATTAAGTTGATCGGTCATGGTAAAATGAACAGAAGCAAAAGCTTCAGTAACCATCACAGTCAAAAGGTTTCAGATTTAACAATATTCAAAACCCTTTAACAAATGCAGGTTGTCCCAAGTCCCAAGTCCCAAACCACAATTTCCTCAGCCCCTGACAAACCGTTGCAATGAACTTGGAAGTTTATCGGTAGAAAAGTTTAAAAGCCTAAAGGGACGATGCAGGTACCAAAACAGCTTAAGGCCAATATCCACAGGTTATTTCTGAGATTGATGCATGTGGAGATTGAATAATCTCCAATATAACTTACTGCGTTGGAACTGCTTATGCAAGTCATAGAATATATAAAACCTGTCTCAACATCAATAAAAACCTAAAGCCAGTTATCACCACCCGCATTGACCTAGAGGAGTTACTGACTGATTTTGTAAGAAGCAAAAAGAAGGTATCTACAGAATCGTTTCCATCAAAGTCAAAACCAAAAGCAAGCTTATCAAGCACATATATTGATGAAGAGGTCATTGGGTAACATCAAAAACTGTCAGGATAATAGCCATTAAATATGCATAGATCAAGCACCCAATGTTACACTCTAAGGAGTTCCTCTAATCAATTTGTACAAAAGAAACATGCAATTCAATTTAAGTGAAAAATAAACATTGTTCTGGTTAGACATTCTCTTCCTGGAGCATAGGAGCAATAAGGAGTTGGCTTCTTATTATCTGGTGCTTGGGTTTGATATCTGGATTTTAGGTTACAAAAATGGGATCTCTACCACTTTTCCTCTTGTGCCACCAATAAGTGATGAGCGTGCACACATAAAGGAAAACCACCTCCTACCAGATTTTTAGCATTACAGTAAAATTATTGTACTTACAGAGGTCAGATAAATCTGAGTTTACCTCAAAAGTTCCCATCAGCACCTTGGCTCCTGCTTCAATTGTATCCCACGAGGCGGGCCAAACATCATGGACTAGAAATGCAAAGGAAAAGAAATTAGACTTGAAACACGCATTACTTTTTAATCTGCACAGCTAGCACCAGAAAACCGTGGGGGCAATGCCTCAAATGTGCACAGTTCTTAAGTAGGATGATCAAACACATTCTATATCAATTCATTGAACTTATTTTCAATGCTTTGAGATCTGAGCCATGGAATCTATCTATGGGCTATGGGTCAACTCAGATGAGTCCTAGGAATGAAAATTCAGTAGTAAGCTTTGCCAAGAAATGAGGATTTTTCTTGTCTCCTATAGTTTCAACACCATTTCATTTAGATTTTGTTAACGGCTCAGTTATATGGGCTGGAATTCCCAGTTCACAGTTTTACAGAGATATGTGCCAAAACTAAGCTGGAATTTGCAGGCAAGGGTTTGCCTAGATCCGGCCTTGTCAGAAGCAGATCCAGATTTCCAATACTAGGACAGGGCGGGCTAAAGACAGGTCTTTAAAGAGTAATTTATTACTTCTATCAAGAAAGTCCAAAGCGTGAGAAGGCGGGAAAATACTAGAAGCCCCTCAACGCACAGGAAAAAGGAGAACAAATTGACAATGCACAGAACGAAGATTGTGGATTGGGATTCCGACATATGACATGCAAAAGCAAAAAACAGGAGGAAATTGATGTAACTAACAACCTGAACATATTTCATAGGCTCCTAGACCTAATTAGGAAAAAGTGAAAATAAGTGACAATGAAAGGTTTTTCAACAAGGCTTGGTGTTTTCATCTGCTTAAACTTATAATACACAGCGATTCTGTCTGTGTATAGCATCTCTTTTGTATAATCTAGCTAACGTCCATAAAGCACCAAACTAAATGACAGTCTAAAGACAGCTCATCCCAATATAAACTGAATTAAATTGCAAGGAGAATACCTGTTTTGTATTAGGCAATATACAATCTGCAAGATCCTCATTGATGTTGACAGGAAGAGGCGGCATTTGGCTCATTATTCCAGGCATGTCTCTCATGCTGCAAAGCATATAATAAGCTTTTCACCAGCATAAGCAACAAAAAGATTGTGCCAATCAACAGACTGGACCAACTAAAAGAAAATAGAGCCATCACATACTTATTGAGGATAGCAGTAATATTGTTCCTTGCGCAACAAAAAAGGTTGATATTATCTTGTAACTGTAAGTAAAAAGCATCATATAAAACAACCATGAGTTGGGTTGCTAATAAAAGTACATGAGAAAACAAGCAAGTCTTCTAAAAGACTTTAACTGTGATGTTCATCAAAATAAGAAAAACAATCAGTTGATCAGATGTATAGTTACTTACATCTAGCAAACAAAACAATATCCTCAATTTTCATTTCACTGAAAGATAAGCAAATATGTATGAAACACAGTTTGGCATTACAATTGTTGCTTATCTAAAATGCATTTAGAACCACAAGAAAACAGGTCTTTTTTACTATGAAGAGGAAAAAAACTGATTCAGAAACAATGTTACAAGGTAAAGAGTACATGTAAATCTGGCACTTATCTTTTTAAACAACTTTGTTTTCAGATTATGTGGAAACAGACTTCTTGCATGCATCTATGGACAAGATATTCATATACAATATAGTCATACATTGATGACCACTCTTCAGTTGAAGGAAGGCAATGGTGATCCATGCTTTGAAATGTTCTTAACTAATTTTACCTAATGACTGAATGGACATTGTTGTGGGATATAATTCTTTCAACTAAGAGACAGTTATGGATAGGGGTGAGCATTATTCGGGCCGGCCCGATTACCCGGCCCGGCCCGAATTAATTCGGGTAAAAAAATTTCAAATTT
>JANVCQ010000230.1:7068951-7082724 GCA_025531925.1 Erythroxylum plowmanianum
TAGTGAAATACTCAGTCGTCTCCAAACTGGACGTAGGCATTGCCGAACCAGTATAAAATTTTTTGGTGTTCTTGTTGTTGTTTATTTTTTATTCCGAATTTATTAACGTTTCCGCACAACAAAACCATGGTATGAGCACCTACTTAATAGATGCTTGAATCTCTCCTATGACTTGTAAAGTGTCTCATTGTCATGAAATATGTAGTAAAGATGACATTTTGAAGCTTCATACTCTTTATTGGTAGGAAATGACTCTCTAAAAACTTCTCCATTAAATTATCCCACATAATTAAAGACACATGTATTGCCTTCAACCACTGCCTTGCTCAATCCTTTAATGAGAATGGGAACAGACTTAATTAGATGGAATAATTTGTTGCTTCATTGACTTTGAAAGCATCGTATATATTTTGTGTTTAAACTGAAAGTGCACGATTTAGTTATAGTTAGCACTAGTGAATATAGTTTGCCTTTAAAAATTTTATCATTTCTCTCCCTCCATATGGTGTATACTATGGATCCAAAGGCAAGCTTCACTAACTTATAATCTTTCTTCTTCAAGTGATTCAATTTGGTTGCCTAAAGAACATTTTCATCCCATCTAGTTATGTTATATGAAATCTTACAAATGAACATAATAAAGGACCAAAGCATATATGAGTATTGAAAGGCAACGCAGAGATGTTCATGAGACTCAAGTAAAGAATTACAAAGCTTGCATGTTAGATCACAAGCTTCAGAAGTTTAGATTCTATCTAGCGTAGGAAGTTTACTACATATAGCTAACTAGAGGATGAAGGGGTCCATGGGGAGAGTGATTTACACGATGCAAGGTGAGGCCAATAGATAAGACCACCATAAGCTCAAATCAAGTTCCTGTAGAATTCATTTGTAAAAGAGCCAGATAGGTGATCGATCCATACGATCCTATCCTCAAAGGTAGTGTTAGGAATGTAACTAGAAAATTAATTGAAAGGTAAGAGCATCCTCTATTTGGAGATTGCCAAGAACCCTTAAAAATTGGTGAGCTAACTTTAGCATTTTTAAGATACAAGTTCCTTACTAGTTGGTGTTGAGGGTCTAGATGAAATGGTCCAAAGGGACTCTAATTTTTGTACCACAACTAGGTAGATTTCTTATTTCAAATATGATATTTAATAAGTGGTTACATCAATTTTCTTTATTTGATAATTTGGTTCATTATCTATGAGCTATCATATTTGCATATGAAGATCTAAAAGTTTTTGCTTTTAATATCGTGCACATGCATTCACTTCTTCTATAGGTATTGCTTGTACTGTAAAAGTCTCCAAATCCTTTTAGATGACAATATTTTGCTAACAATAATAATATAATGCAGTTTTAAAACACCTTTACATTTAGGAAAGCACATGGTTACCCAACTACCTTTATCAAAATACTTCTTGTGCACTTTACCTAGTCTTACCTCTATTGATTTCCAATCTTGAGAGCTTAGAGAACAGGTAATGAACCTAGTGAGGAATTATATAGAATTAAGGTTAAACTATTGAATAAAAGGATATCATCAGAAAATTAAAAATTACTAAATTACTCATAACCTTAGTGATAATTTAAATTGTTCTGATTCTTGAGTTAAATGCAATGATGTCTTAATAGAACTCAAGCACAAATGGTAAAAAGGTAAAGAAATAAAGGATCCCCTTGCCTAATTCCTGTAGCTCCCTTGATTAAATTAGTTACCTCACCATTGACAAGTATACTATAGGAAATGGTAGTGATACACTGCTTGATCCAATGAATAGAGAGAGTTGAGAAGCCAAAAGCTTTCATAACTTGAATGATAAAGTCTCAAGTAACATAATCAAAATATTTGTAGATATATTTTTATGGTGCAATTTTTCCCAAAACTTCTCTTGTGGTATTTTTTTTTTCAGTAGCTCCTAGACTAAAATGATGTTATCACTGACAGATCTATCTTGCATAAAAGTAACCTAAGTTGGGTTAATCATATGAGGGAGCATTAAACTTAGCCTATTGGCTAGATGTTTGGCAATGGTTTTATAGAGTATATTACGACATACAATTGGCCTATTGTTAGTTTTATGGACTAATCGAATATTGGTTTTATTCCAAACTCTCCCCATCAGAGAAGAACTCCATAATAGCATTACAAACTTGACATTTTATGATATCCTAAGTCTAGAAGAAGAGACCATTCAGCACATCAAGACCTAGAGCTTTGTTTAAGTTTAGGCTAAATACCACCCTTTCTATCTCATTAGTAGTAAAAGCCAAGGTCAATAAGGTGCACTGAGCATTATTGATGATTTGAGGGAAAAACTTATTGATTTTTAAAATTGAGGTGGAGTTAAAAGGCTAATATCTAAAAAGCTATTAAAGAAGTCAAAATCACTTTGTAAGAGTTAAGGTTGTTCTTCCAGTTTTTTCATATTGGAAAAAGCGATACAAGATATCCTATCATGGTTCCTTTTCGATAAGAGGACTCTATGAAAAAACTTGGAGTTAATGTCAGGTCATTATAACCAAAGAAACTTTGCTTTTTGTTTGAGGAGAGAACAATGTCTTTCTAGGGTAGAAGTGTAAGCCTTGAGAGTTGATTTTACTTATGATGAGTAAAGGAAATCATAAAGTCTTTATTAGGACAAGTTTAGGTTCTCCCTAGATAAAATAAGGCCTTGCTCAGTGTTTGGTCCTATAGCATTTGAAAGTTTTTTGATTTCAATGTTTACTTCTATTAGTTTCCTGAAACATTTAAAAATCTCAATTTTAAAGATTTCAAGGCTCATTCTCTTCTTAACAGCATCGTATAAACCATCATCATTGGTAAGATAGTCAAACAATCTAAATGGAGTACATCTCATAAAGTGAATGGAGCGTATGTATACCTTACTAGGTGAGTGGTCTAACATCTCGCATTATCTGAAGATGACATTGCTATTAGCAAACATCTCTAATTAGAGCTAGTTTACTAGGTCCCGATCTAACTTCTTCCTTATTAATCATAACTGTTCTCACTTGTTAGACTAGGTAAAGTAGTTACCCTCACCTTTTAGATCAATGACTTCAATATTGGTAATGCAGGACCTCAATTCATTGCAAGGATTGCATCTTTCTTGTTGAATATTGAAGATAATTTTTATTTCTATTTTTTGTGTACATAGGAACAAGGTTTATATACGAAATTCCTATGACTATTTAGGAAGTAACCTAGCTATTAACTATAGGGAATCTCTTAATTATAGGAGAGATTATAGCTATAATTATAACAAGATCAATACAATATCAATGCTAATAATCACTGGTCAACAATCAGTCAATTAAAATTTTATATCATATTTGAAGAATTTAAATTGTTCAAAAAGGCAATAATAAAATATGTACAAATTCTCAGATACTGTGTTCAACTAAAAATTTGTCAATTATGAAAATGGGTGTTTCCTGAACCAGCTCACTATCTGGGTCCCTTCTGTTTCAGTTCAACCAACCATTTCACTCTAAGATCTTCAACGAGATTGCTCTGTCTTGTTTGAACTAGTGGACCCCTATACCAGTGTTGAGTGAATTGCTTAAACAATATATTTGCAACTTTATTATTTCAATGCGTTCAACTATGGAATAAAGCACATACAAAACACAACAAAAAGAGAAAAGAGTAAGTTTATTCGTCAAAGAATCATACATACCTTACGATTACTGATTTTTTTTCCAGAATGGCATTCTTCTGCTTTCCTTCTCTTTCTCTGCAGAAGTGATGTAGGGAAAAGGTTAAAACAACATATTTAACAAACAAATAGATTAAACTAGGTGATTAGAACTGGAATGGATGTAGGACTATAGATGTCCAAGGAAAATTGTGTTTATTCCAAATTAAAAATAACAAGATACCAGGCTGCCATTTAATTTCTAGGTACTTAGGTTTTCATGTCTACTAGGAAACTAACCATGAAAAGGAAACTTTATCTAACTAATAAGATATAAGAAACAAAGTCTTAAAAAAACACAAGAAAATTGAATCTATTGGGCAACCAATTAAACCTGTCCAAAATTTATTCCATATTTCAATCTAGAATTAATTCAGCCCAGCATCAATCGCCTCAGGTTTGAGAAAAACTTCGCTTTGACAAATAGAACTTGACATGTTCCTGTCAAATGTCTGGATCAGTTTATTTCAGCTCGTCTTTAGCAATCCAAGTGCTTTCAGCCACTTTAACAAAAATCTTCGATATGAATTGCCACGCCTTGATTGTGCCTCCTTGACATCTAATACATCTTTAAATAGTTTTTGCAAGGGGCAGCTTCTGAGCTTGAGTTTCAATCGTAGGTTCAGTATATCTAGGAAATCTTTCTAGCTTCAAGTGCATAAACACTTGCTCACCTTCAAATTAATGTTAATTTGCAGCAAAAGAGTAGACTGAATTACTGTCTTTTAGGGAAGCCCTTCATGAATCTTTTGAATATGGTCAGAAAAAACTCCCCCTTCATAACTCACCCTCGCTTCTCGTGGTAATGACACCGAATCAAATACATGTTCATGTTTCAATCCTCAAATATCCTACTGTTGCAACTAACTGCCTTTCTTGTTTCCTCATATTTCTCCATTGACTTCAACTCTTCTTGATGTTGAAAGATGCTATGTAAAACAGCAGCAAAATTCATTATAGCATCTCTTGCAACTAATCACGAATGAAGAGAAGTGCCAGAACTAAGGGATGTGGAACTCTAAGAGGATAAGAAACCTTTTCCTTCAATTTGCCCCTGCGAATAAAATTCAGCTTTAACAAATTGCTTAAGGCCTATCTTATCTAAAAGCCGACAGAAGCTAATACGCAAATCTTCTATGATAGAACATAGCTGATAAGTAGGCCCATGGAAGTACTCAGGAATTTCATTAGTGGAAGACCAGATGGCAAGAGATTTCAAAGCATATGCAACCTTATACTGGGCTTCCTGATGAGCTCACAGAATTTCCTCCACTGGTCCATAATTAGGACCTTGTTTCTTCTGTCCATTTAGCAAAGCAACCTCTTACGATACTCATATTTCATGATTTCAGCAGAGCCTCGGTCATAAATTGCATGAATGTATTTGGAGAGATATTTGTTGCCGAAACTAACTGATTCTGATCATTATTTTGAGTAGCATGCATACCATCACCAAGAATCTTATTAACAGTTTAACACCATACTGCAGTATTAGTAAATTCTCATTCATGTTTCCATCACATCCACAAGTTTATTTTGGAATCACTGGAACCATTGTGGCCTTCATTATAAAAAAATAATCAGAAGTTAGATCAGTTCCAATTCTTCCATGTTGCTTCTCCTTACATTCTGCACATAGTCACCTACTTTCTTACTTTTGACATTACCTGGTCAGTGCATACCCTTTTATTTAAGAGGATACAAAGTTGGCCTCTTATTAATCCAATAAAAGGAATACGTGTCATTTTGTGAATCATGTTATGGTCAAATAACCATGACCTAGCAGCAAGAACACGCCCATCATTCACTGGTGCCACATCACATAAAGCTTCACCCTTCAACCTGTCTCCCATAGGAAAATTTCACCAAACATTGAGATGCGACGGGTAGTCAATGTCCTTTCTTTAGTCAACCAATTTTATATGGATGTGGATGTTAAGTTATTGAAAACTCCAAATTGTCTATATCCTCCTTTCAAATAATATTTTCCATTCTACCACTACCAATAACAAAATCATAAGCCTTCCTTCACAATCAACTTGTCTTCAAAAAGAACATCTTCAATCCTTGTCATCCTCAATAATCGTCATAATCATCAGTTGTCAAACCACTAAAGACTCCACTTTCATTGGCTGAACTTCAACGTCCTCCATCTCTCCATCATCTTCATCATAATTTGAGTCTATTTCTTCCTCAAGTTCAGCCAATTTACCCTACGTTGTGAGTAAGTGAAAGAAACGTGACCCTTCTCTCCACGAGTGAAACACTGAACTTGGGCATTGCTGCCACTTTTAGTTCCAGTGAACCAGCACTCTTTTGCCATATATGACACTGTACTCTTGCCATTTTCCCCTTTCACCACTAGTTGCACTACCACCGACCTTGCTGGTTGTGGTAGCTCCCAATTTTTTTGATTCATTTGAGAAGCATGTCCAACTCCCAAATTGCCATGACAATTGCTTCCATGAGTGGGCTTCATAGCACCATGACATAAGAACACATTTTTCAGCAGCCAAAAGCATACTGTCGAGCATCCTCAATATTGTGTAAATTAGTTACTCCCAACTTATCTCAAATAGATTAATTTATACCAGCAACATAATGCAAAGCTAGTTGTTCACTGCTCTTGCTCCATCCAACTCTAATGGATAATTTGTTGAACTCAGATGTGTAATCCTCAACTGTCATGGTTTCTTGCCGCAGAAAATGAAACTTCTCATACAACTCCTTCATATAATTAGCTGATAAAAATTATTTTCGCAACTTCATTTTCATTTGTTTCCAAGTGTTGAAAAGGCTTGCCTTTTCGTGCATGTTGCTCTTCAACTTTCTTCTACCATTGAAGTGCAGTACCCTTCAGTTTAATCTTCGAACAGCCCCTTTCAACGCTCTTCCATGGTTTTCCATTCAAAAAGAGTTTCTAAGCTAGCCTCCCAATCTAAATAATATTTCACATGCAATTTACCATGAAAATCAGTAACTACAAGCTCCACCATTCGATTCTTGGGCATGGAGCAACCGTTCTACCAATCCACCTTGTGCCACTCAGTATGTGAATCCAATTCAGTTATCTTCTTCCATTGCCTCCTCATTCTCAGAAGCTTCCAATTTTTCAAGTGATTCATAGTTGCCTTCCAAATTCTCCCCAGGCTTTCACAGATTCCTGACATCTTAAGGCTTGTACAACCCGAGTTAAGCCTAAAATCATGCTTTGAAGCTCTACCATATCTGTTTGTTGTGACTTGTGACTGGTTATCTCTACAACAACTTCTACCATGGTCTATTATAGTTGTTGAGCTAAAATCCTTGAAAGTGAATAAGAACTATTGCTCTAACACCACTTGATGTAAGGAAAAGGGTTAAAACAACAGATTTAACAAACAAATAGCTTGAACTGGGTTATTAGAACTGGAATAGAAGTTTGGACTATAGCTGTCCAAGGAAAATTATGTTTAATTCGAACAAAAAATAATAAGATATATATCTGTCCAAGGAAAACGTTGTTCATCTGTCGCAATAGAATTCACCTCAAAAAATGAGTAAACCTATGTTCATCTGTCCTATTAGGAACTAACTATGAAAAGGATATCTAACTAACTAGTAAATATAAGAAACCAAGCCTAATAAAAACACAAGAAAACTGAACCTATTGGATGAGGAATCAAATCTCTGATATTTATTCCCTATTAAAAAAAACTGATTAGAATTAATCCAGCTCCTGCATCAAAAAGGTTTTCAGAGTTACATCATAATCAAATAGACTGATCTTAGTTCCTTTGCAATGATGCAAATGCTAAAATATTTGGTGACTCTAAACTTTCTGTTGGAGACACAAAAAATAAAAAATAAAAAACATAATATCCATTTTTAATCATTTCTTTTTTTGCTTTCGATTGCTACAACACTAAATGGCTACTATTTGAACCTCCCCATTAAAGGTATCATTTAGAAGAATTTTTTAAGGTAGCAAACAATAGCAGCAGTTTACATGTAAACCGTCTGCAAGTAAATGTGCAGGACAGAGATAGAGAAGAGGAGGGAAGAAAGAGAAAAGAAAAGGATAATAATAATTAGCTAATGACCTATTGAGTTTGGTAGAACCTGAAGTTTGCAGATATTGCAACATAACTTCCATAGGAATTTGAGGTTATGAATTTTTAAAAAAAACACGAGAAGTATAAAAGAACCACATTATCAAAGATTTAAAATATCAAAAGCAGCCAAATCATTAAAGATTTAAAATATCAAAAGCAGAAACATTTTGGCAGTCGAATGGAATTAATAAAGCATCAAAAATACAGTATCTCTGAGGAGAAAACAAGATAGTCTACCGTCATCCATCTACACCTCAATGCAACATCACGTACAGTTTTGTCACGCAATGTGGCTGCGATCTTTATGTACTTCATAATAGTTGGTTCATCAGCATATCTGAGTATTGAAGTATAAAGAGATCCAGAAAAGAAAATTAAACTACAAACTCAGAAAAGTAATTCTAGTTAAGATCCTGCAAGACAAACATGCAATAAAAACTTTTCTAGAATATTAAATCAACCAAATCACGAAAATCTTGATCAAATGGCCAGTATGGATACAGATGTTATGAATCAGTTTACCAAATTATGATCATAACTGGAAGCTACAAGCAAAAAGTTCTATATGTGTGATCTGAAAAAGCAAATACAACATACATTTGAATCAATAGAGCCAGAACTTTGCTACCCAGATACCGACTACTTCACCACAGACAGTAACTGGGGAGTATGAAATCCAAGATCCGCTAAAAAAGAGGCACCTCCAGATTTACAAAACCATTGCGCAAGAAGAACTTCCCCAACAATCCATAGGCATCATATACTTCAAAAAGCCAGTATAAATACCCATCTTAACGTATCCTGTCCACTATGTGCCAGTGAAGCAAAACAGTAACACTTGCACCCATTAACATATAATCTAAAGCTGTGTTGAATTCAACTTTTAAATTTTCGTTTGTTTTCCCTTCCTGAAGGGTAGGTTTTGAGTTTTGAATTAAGATCATATAGAAACCATACCGTTCAGTGATTTTCACAGAGCTTACTAAAAAAAGTCATGCATGCAAAATACAAGATGAGTTTAAGAGTCTAGTATGGAAAAGATGAAAAAAGAAGAGAACCGCAAAAGAAATTACGCACTTGAGAAGGCCTTGCTCTAATTTGTATTGTTCATCAACTGACCACTCAACGGCCAAGCCAGTGTCATGTTTGAACTCAGGAATAGAATCAAGAACAAGAGGAGAACCAGAACAATTGTTAGCTTGGACCTGAACCAATCCAGTACTGCTGTTGATCATGCTTGAATTACCAGGAATCATCATGCTCGTCGAAGAAGAGCTAACTCTACCAATTCCAAAGTCACGCCCCATAGAATTCAACACAGAGTTGCTATTTATTGCGCCCGATTGAAAAGTTACAGCATGTCGAAGAAGAGCGGAATTCAAGGTTCCACCTTGAAGAAACCCTGTATTTGATTCCGCAGCCATTTTCCTATCCAACAGGTCTGTTTCTTTTCTACAACGCCATGCTCACCCGACAAAACCCATTAACGAAATCAACCAGAAGATTCAAATTCATATGTAACCCACTTTGGATTAGTTCCCAAAAACTCTGTAAATGAAATTAAAATTCATAGAGAATAAGAATGGTCCAGAATTGAACGTTCAAAATCATTAAAATAACTACGACAAAGAAAACTAATTGAAGCAACCGCCAAAAACTTAACACCCAAAACAAAGGAACATAAGAACATCTCAAAAACCCCACAAAACACACCCCTAGATTCCCTCAAAAAGGAAAACATGGGATGTACTTCTGACAGAATGAATCAGTGTCCAAAGAGCAAAGCTCCAAATGACACCAAAAAAAAAAGAGAGAGAAAAGAGACAGCCTCAAACAGAACCCAAGAAACAAGAAAAAAGGAAAATAAAAAAGAAGAACCGTGTGTGACTGTAGAGAAAGAAGAAAGATGGTGGGGGGTGGGGTTACCTTTTGAGCCGACGAAGTTCTAATTGGGTTATTTCAGCCAGCCCAAGCTTTTGGCTTTTCTCTATCACTTAACGCTTGCTACTTGCTCACTCAGCACCACCCTCTCTCCCTGTCTCTCTCTCTCCTTCCCTCCCACACAAAAACACAAACACCTACAAAACAAAACCACACTGTACATGGGGTGTCGCTACTTTTACTTTTCGTGGGATATAACTCTCTAGGGAGAGACAAACAAGGGATAGCAGCTCACTCTCAGAGGCAGAGCCTCTTCACCGATAGCTTATAGAACAGAAAAGAAAAATTGGATTTTCTGTTGGTTTCTTTCTTCTCCTCCTCCTTTTAGTACCTGAAAAGTCACTTATAAATAAAATATACTTTCAGATCTTGGAATTCAGCAACAGTGCGAATCCCCACAAGCATTTGATGCCAATTATTGTGGACTCTCCTCTCCTCCCCACATTTTATTTCCTTTTCCCTTTTCAATTTCTATTTTATCATTATCGTTGGTTTGCTTGGGTGGATACCAATTTTAGCGACTGTTATAGTAATTGGTAAAGTTATTCTTTTTACTTTGCCCAGGACCGAACACCCGATTAACATCACCTTCACAAATGATCTACTTCATATATATTGATGTTAACAACAAATTGGCTATTTCTTGTGTGCTTTTGGCTCAAGAAAAATTGAATTTACTCTCAAAAGGCACTTAACCAAGAGGCGGGTACAATACTTTGAAAAAGTTGATGGTTTAGAACTGACCTAACTCCTTACGATCGTGTTGATAACATGTGTTTGCTTCTACAATATAAGGTACCTAAAATAACTCAACTCCACTGCGAAGCTGGATTACTTTTTGATGTATGAAAATTTGCAGTACATATGAACCCAAGTTGAGATCAGAGCAGCCTCACCAATCCATGATGATTTATGTATATGTTAACCAGCCACAATCAAAAGTTCCAAACTTTGCAAACGGGAAGCTGCTCTGCTTCTTTTCAGACAAGAAGACAGTAAGGCTAAACCAAGTTGCCAATCAAACGAATGTAATGCAGATCAAGATTCCACCAATTCATAACCATTATTAATAATGCAGTTTTGAGAAGCATATGACTGTAATTAGCATATGTAGAACTACAGTACCAAAGGATCGGTTCTCTTCTTATTCATCTCTAGTAAAGAGTTCAACCATGAACCATGGCTTTAGTATTGAAAACATTAAACTACGAGAGGCAGAGCAGAGGAGATGTGAGGATTACCGGAAAGTCCCACAGCAACCAAAAAACTAAACTCTCCAATCTTTATTATTGAAATAACCAAATTCCATAAACCAAAACTACTTATCCTCATTGGACCCAAATACCTTCATCCTTGATAATGGAGTTCTCAAGTACCCCTCCACCTCAAACTTCCTAGGAGACAGCTCACGGTACTTGGAAAACTCATTTCTTGCCTCCTCATTCCTATCAAGCAAACTGTAAATCATTCCTCTACAAAAGTAAGGCCTAAAATCAGATGGGTCCTCCTTGGACAACTGATCATAACTCTTCAATGCCTCGTCCACGTTCTTTTGCAGGAACTGTATTTGAGCCATAATCAATCTCACGTCCCTCGCTTCTTTCACTTTATTTTCCTCTTGGGCAATGTCTAGAGCCTTCTGTAACCGACTAATGACGGCTTGCCCTTCTCCACAACGGTCCATAAGGAGGGCGTTCTCGAACAATGCCTCAAAAGATAAAGGATTCAGTTGGAGAATTTCCTCAAACATTTGGCGTGCATTCTGGGTTTGACCCATCTCGTTTAACAGCCTTGCCGTTAAGAACTTCCACTCCACCTCCGACGGCTGCGCAGACACCAAGCGCTCTAGTACCTTCAAAGCCTCACCGTCTTCTCCATTCTCGAGCTTTTTCTGCAAAAGGGTCTTCAAAGATTCAACGGCTTCAGTACTTGAATTTAGGAATTGGCCTAAAGGGTCGGTCTTGTTTTGGCTTTCGTTTTCCGCTTCCTTTTGATCGTCTTCCAAGACTTGTTCAGATGCCTGCTCGGTGAGAGTTGCAGGAGTTTGGGCCTTAGCCGGCAAGATGGAGAATTTGGCAGCCATAGAAACAGTAGCACCAATCAAGATTGCGGCTTTGGCAAGATTCTTGACGTTTTGGGAAATGGGTTTGGCAACATTTGAGGAAGCCTTGACAATTTTAAGGGAAGTGATGGTCTGGCTAGTAGACAAGTGGGGTTTGAGAGGTTTGTTAAAATGTAAAAAGGAAAGTGCAGAAGACAAAGAAGAAGACGAAGAATAAGAAGAAGAGCGGTTAGAGGAAGGTGTCCTGAGATGAAGGAAGGAAGCAGCTAGAGTGGAGTTCATGGTTGATTGGATTGAAGAAGAAGAAGAAGAAGAAGATGGGCTGATGCTTAGTGGTGTTTCAAATTGTCCTAGGAAAGTGCAAGAGTGGTAGGTGTTGAATAAGTAACTGACCTTGTTTAATTAGTAATTTTGGGTGGAACTTCAGTTCAAAGGCGGCAAATAATTATGAATGCCAACTTGATAAACTCGCATAATTTAATACCGATTATGCAATCTTTTTTCTTTTAACAAAGAAAGGAAAAAAACAAAATTACAGGATGCTCCCAAGAAGGGTTATGATCCTCTGGCCCAACAACCCAGCACCAACCCTGTCCTATTGCATCTTAGCCTTCCATTTATGTGAGCCCAAGAAGGGTTATGATCCTCTATAAAGTTATTGACAAACCCAGAAGGTACGCTATTAAAAGTAGTAACCCCGAGACCCCCGACCCATATCCTCTACAAGGATATTAACACACCCAGAAGGTGCAGTATCAAAAGTAATAACTCCGAAACCCAAAGTAATTGCAAGGTTGGCAAGCCAATCAACGCACTGATTTCTCTCTCTGTATGTATATCGAGAAAAAACGACCCAATTTCGGATAAGTAATCCGTTGATGCCAGGACGAGTGGATCGTGAATGTGTACATATCATGGTGGGAAGAGAACCTCAATTGCTACTACCGGTGGATAAGTAATCAGTTGATGCGACGAGTGGATTGTGTATGTGTACATATCATGGTGGGAAGAGACCCTCAATTCCTACTACCGGTGCCAACTCCACAATTTCTTAAACGGAACATGCGAGTCTTCTCCTTATCTTAACAGGCGACGATCTGTTTCGATGCTGTACAAGTTTGTTGCAAGCAAAGGCAGTTATAGCAACACTATACAGTATGATTTTATGTATTCCTTTCCTAAAACATTGCAAAGTTAAAAATGTTAACTTGACAACAAATTAAAAACTTTTATATTTAATCAGTAATTTTTATATTACAAACTAAGTAAAATCTGAATTTAAATAATTTAACCTATTCGGCGACGACGGGACTTTCTAAGACAATACAACATCCAACATTGTCCCAAGACAACTAACAAGCAGTACCTCTTTCAGAAAGGACGGTGCTCCAACAGTAACAACGCCCAAGCAGAGGAAATGGTATTGTCATGCTTTGGTAAGATGAATAGACATAAGACAGGGGTATCCACAAATGGCAAATAGTGTACATTTTTCAGCCATTGACAAACATCAATTCATCTCTGCTGATAAATATTCATCGGAAGTCGGAGGAAAAGAGACTACCCTTTGATGCATATACAAAAAGGACATAAAAAGGAATCCATCAGGCCCTTTTACTGATGGTGTTTTTTCAACAAATTAATATTACGTTCCTAGCCTCTTTGCACCGCATTCCGAGCAGAACTTGGAGGTGTCTCTCAAATATGGAGCACCACATTCATCACAAAACTTTGCAGGGCTTGTTGGCTGCAATCAGTTAACAATGAGTGAACAAGTGAAACATTAGAACATGTATACCAGCACTGTCAAATCAAACATTTTTGAAATATACATAAGAAGATGTTGACCTGCTTGGGCTATATCTTTGAATTAACAACAAAATTATTCTAGTCTCTGTTAGGAATCTCGATAGAGATTGTATAGCTGATAGTATATTGATAGTAAAAATAGGAAACATTAACTGGAGCAAGC
>JANVCQ010000230.1:7082824-7094839 GCA_025531925.1 Erythroxylum plowmanianum
CTCCTCTTCACCCACCTTCTGTTTTTGCGCATCTCTTGCCCTTAAAGATAAGAATCCCTCCTTCATCTCCGTCTGCAGCAGAGCTTGTGATTTAGCCAACGTTTCTACACTGGCCAACAGGGTACTCATCTGCGTCCGAAGCTCCTTCAATGTAACATCGTGCGATTTCACCATTGCCTCTTGAGCTGACAGTGACGACTCTTGTTTCCTAAGAGACGCTTCTACAGCAGCCACCCTAGCTTCCATCCTAGTTTGCATACAATCTCCACTCTCCACAAACTCTCTCAATGAAAGCACCAATTGTTAGGAATCTCGATAGAGATTGTATAGCTGATAGTATATTGATAGTAAAAATAGGAAACATTAACTGGAGCAAGCTCCCCCTCCTGGAAATGTAATTCCCAGGCCAATACAGTAGCTGTATTTTCCACAATAATCCAGAATGAATCCTCCCTCCTATACCGAATCCTATATATATACTCTGTACCTTCTCATTCTCTCTCTCTTTCCATAACTAACTCCTAACCACTAGCCTATGTGGCATTTGTCTTATTCCCTTCCCCAACATACCCCTATGAACTAGTATGCTGATCAGTACTAGTATGAGGAGTGCTAACAGTCTCAATATCAAAGGACATTTTATTTTAGTTCTTTTTCCTTTCCTGTTTTCTTTTTCAGAAAGTTAGTAGTTGTAATGAGATGTACCAAACCGGTGCCTATCTTACATATACAAAAACCAATCATCAAAGATGGTTTCAGTAACAGGACCCACCCCAACAATAATTGAAATGACGTTATCAGAGAAGCTTTTATAATGTCAACTACAATTTGCCATATAACATTTTATACCAGATTTATTCATGTATCAGTTGCAAGTTCAGTAATTTAGAAGGCCTATACTAATAGGAAAATCACATCATTGAGCACTAATTTGGATCACCTGTTAGTTCACAATCAATAACAGCTTCACCCATCCCATCCCATCCATCCAAAGTAGTCTTACTACTAAAGGGAAGCTCTACTCACAGGAAGAAGCATTTATGCAGGCTATCTATTTCAATAGTAAATTGTGTGCGTGTATGCAATTTATTATCTGCTTTTGTGTTCCACACACATACAAAGGATCATAACACTTTAGTTCTGCACTGAAAACATAGGTTGGAGTCACTAAGCAGTTGATTTAAGGTTTTAAGAACTCCATTTGCAATACTTTTGGAGATCATTATTTCACAGCTCCTGCCTAGCATTTCTACCAAAGGGAACATAATCAGGTAAAAGCATTTTTACAAACTTTGAGCACATCTACCTAAGTGGCAATCACAAGTTTCAATATTTCAAAATAGTTGGAGAAAAGGGAATCAGGAAGCTCACCATTAAGTGTAACCGCCCTCCAACGTGGCCTCCTAAGTAAGCCATGTGTTGAGACATGGTAGGAGATTGATTTGCATGAGCAATGTCAGACATATGTGACGGTGATCCACATTGATGGTTTTGAGAAAAGTGTGTTACATGTTGACTTTGATGATGGTTGTGGTGAATAGGATGAAACTGAGGCTGATGGGACATCGTCTGTACATGATGCTTTGAAGAAGGCGTCTGCTGGGTTTCTGGCTGCAATAACAAAAGGGCAAGAAACATGAAAACTGAATTCAAATCCAACCAGTGGAGTTGATGCTAAAGTTTTCTTTTTCTGTTATAAGAAATTGCACGCAAGCATGTTCCAGAGTTACAATACTACATGCACATATACTAGGCAAAAATTGTTCTTTCCAGCAATAGGGGTAATGGGCTCATTATGTAGTTCAACCCAGTAGTGTTGTAACATGATAAATTTCCTAATCCTGTCTAAGGTACCTGAAATGTGTGCAAATGTTTTGCTGTATATTAACATGCATGTAATGGTATTTTTCTTACCAATTGACTTAATCCACATATAAGTTCCATTCAAAACCAACTCTATACCAAGCAACTGTTCTCAAATTTATAGAAATTCAAGGTCAGAGCTGAGTAAGACTCAGTCATCCTTCCCTCCCCACAACTAACAAATTAAATGATTTAAAGTTCAAGTTTATCACCAACTTCGGAGCAAGTACTATATGCACCTCCGGTCCGCTTCTTTTCCTCTTTCCATTTCAAAATCATCTTCCAGTTTTAGACATCCGAGACTACATTTCATACAACCTGTTTGCAATCCTATATCAATTCTAATTCCAGAATGTGCTGCCTATAGTTAGTTGGAACATGAAAGCTCGATTAACCAAATCCATATAGTTTGGACGCAAGAATTTAGTCAAGTTGAGTTCGTGCCTACAAACGGTAAACAATCAAAAAGTGATAAAAGTGACCAATCTCAAATGCTTTCAACCAAGTGAAATTTTTTCACACATGGCTCTTGATAGTTGAGAACATTTGAGCCCAAAAGTTAGGCTCAAAATAATACATACACATGATAATTTAATGTACAACCAAAACATTTCATAAATCCACATAAAGGAAGCACATGCTAATTGCTAAAAGGTGAGTTAAATCTTAAATCACTTACAGAACGAAATCCTTGAGCAGCAACCAGCGCAGAATTATCAGTACTATGGAGTGCCTGGGAACATCATTTAATGAAGACAACCTTTATATTCAAAACTAAGGCTGTTTATAATATAAAAATGTTTAAGCTCTCATTAGATATTGGTGTTCCAATATTGTAAGTGATGTCAAAAGTATTTCAAGCGTGTAAGTGCAACTCCTTCAAACTCGGTTTAGACTTGAGTGTACACTTCAGCTTCAATCTAAAGTTTAGTTCCCCATACACATGCATTATCAAACTCAGAGAATGAGTCAAAACTCACGGGTAAACCAGGAATGTTGGACACCATGCGTCTAGCTTTGTGCCTGGGAGCATAAAATTTGTAGTCTTGAGCAGAGATAGCCACTTCAGTCCTACCAGTCAATCGTTTAAACCTGTGATATAACTGAATATCAATTATCACCCAACCACATAATTTTCCTACTGTTAACATGAATCAACATTTCCATGTAGTTGATTCTGATTGAAACGCATGGAAGCACAATGCAAACATACAAACACCTCAAATATTCTATTTCACATGGAACCAAGAATTGTGTAACTTCAGTCACAAACTAGTTTCAATCAGAAGAAAAATGAAAACACAACAGAAGAATCAATTTAGCATCTTAGCCATCGGACCACATAGCCAAGGTTAATGCATGTATCCGTCCTTATAGCTTGAGCAAAAGAAGGTCTTACAATAGTTTTTGTCTGCAGTGAAGTAACATATTAACATTGTAGTGATAACTATTTTGCTTCCTGCCTTCCCATTGATTTTCTATTTGTTTTGAATCTACAAACTCCAAATTAAAATTCTTTTCCTCACCCTTTTGTTGTATCCCTAACTTCAAAAAATTGCACCTGTTCCCCAAAGGTGAATCTTTGGATTTGCAGATATATATCATTCACTTTCGCATAATATATCAGCAAAATCATCACCTTATCATGCATCAAATCAAATTAGTGTCCAGCCTGAATTTTTATACAGATAACAAATACTGCAAGTGAACATTGACATGCTTATGGGATGTTTACAATGAACTTCTTAAGACTGTAAGAATGAAAAGGGAATATAGGAATTAGTTAAGTTCAAAAAATGAAGACAATGGAGATCTGCATAATTAACAATAATTTAAAGTTCAATAGAGATAATTACCATTCAGCATCTTCCACGGGCATATTATTTGGTTTCTCAACTATATCCAAACCATTGACAACAACAAAGCGAACTCTCTTCTCTTCTTGGATTACCAGTTCAGGGAATCTAGTTCTCGTCTCAAGAGAAGTTGCCAATTCTCTTCTTTTAAACATGCAAGAACCTTGAGGAAAAAACATGAAATGAACTTGTTTCAGAATAAATAACAACCTAAAAATAAAGTCTTTCATCTCTCAAAAGTCCTATGGCATGGAAAAAAATGTCGAGATCTAAGAGTTAATAACTAAGATAAACTGGTGCAACATGAACCACCAACCCTTTCATAAAGGCAAAGAATGAGATCATGTCTTGTAGCGCAAAAACCTAAGCAAACATGTTTTAATATTTCAACTGCACAAGTCCATGAGGAAGAAACAGTTTCTATACCTTTCTTTGGAAACTTCTTGGTCATTCTCCTATACAAACCACCGGCTGCTTCAAGGGCTACTCCAATTGTTTTATCACGAATACCGTTCAATGAAGCCAGCCTAACGTTTACATCATTGACAAGTGTTTCATACATATTTGCAACGTACATCAAGGGCAAAGAAAATCTTGGGTCACCCTCATACTGCACATCCCCAGATTTCCTCTTACCCAATTTTTCTTGAGCCGGATGAGTAACATATTCACCTTCACTATCAGCCACTTCAATCACGTGATTACTGATGAAGTAATCCACGATTATTTGCAAAAACCTTGCTCTTGCGGGTTCAATAGGTGAGACATCTGGTTGAAGAATGAAAATGAAGAACCTTAATTACGTGAAAATGAGATCTCTTTGAAGACCAATGAAGACAAGAAATATGTGTGACTCTACCATCAGCTGTTAAAATGTCATAGGCACCACCTCTAGAAGTCCCACTATTCTCTAAGCTTGAACGATCCTCTTCCACTCCAACAGCATCAAGTTGCAAGGAGTTTCTATATGTATCGTGCATGCAGTCCTAGAAAATTACCCATTTATTAAAAAAAAAAAAAGAACACTATCTTAAGTGAAATTGAGTATACCCAGAGTTAAGGTACCCGGAGCTGACCACAAACAAACAACTAAACGAAACAAAAAAAAAAAAGAAAAAACGAGAACAGACAGAGTCTTACAACAGGAGTGGGATCATCGTTGGCTTCCAATCTATCAGCTGCGTCACCCTCACGAATAGACTCGATGTTAGTACCCGGAGGAGCAGGAGCAGGAGCAGGAGGTCGAGAATCGGCGGAGTTGAGATCATGCAGAGAGCTTCCAATGAAGGAAGTGGCTGATCTCAAGTTGTAATGTTGAACTGGAACCCTAGTCCCCATTCTGCATCAACTTTACATCCCCTCCTGCTTGAAATTGAGATTAGGAAAGGAGAATCAGAGAAGAGATGGTTAGGGTTATGCAGAGAGAAGATTTGAATCATTGTTGAGACAAATCTCTAAAACTCTAGACTGTGTTTAGTGTGTGAGAGAAGTGAAGTTCGTGTCCGAAGAGAGTAATGAACGGCTGTCCAAAGACAGACAGATAAGAGAAAAGAGTAAATCCAAGCCTGAGACCGCACCTGAGCTTTAGGCATTGGGAACGACAGTCCAAACCTCACGCCTCTTTCCATACCTATGCCCATCGACCAAGTCTTAACTATAATAGTTGTACGTTTACATTATATAAACTATGTTTAGGTCAACGGATTTAAAAGTTGTTTACGTTGAATGCTGTGGAGATTCCTACCGGTTGTGATTTTATCTTCCTCTTTGTATATGAGAGCTTTTTAAATTTTATTTTTTAATATTTTAAATTTTGATTTGAAAATTAAGCGGATAAAACAAAATTTAAGATTTAAATAATTCAAATGATATTATATTATCATAAAATTGAATAAATTTTAAATAAAATTAAAGAATTTAAAATATGATTAAAAGATATTGTCCTTACTCACCAAAAAATTTGAAGCTTAACTCAAAAAATAAATTATTAAATAAAAATTTATTTATTTATTTTAATTTATAAAAAATTTATTAATTAATAAAAATTTACTAAATAATCAATAAATTAATTGGTTTTAAATAATAAGAGTTATTATAATAAATCAAATTAAAAAAGTTAAAAATCAAACTAAAAAATTAGATAATTTAAAGTTTTTCGATTAAACAGCCTAGGCGGATTAAAGATTTTTATTAATAAAGAACAATATATGGTATAATTTTTTTGTCTCACCAAATAAAAATTTCAGAAAACTATATTTAAATTAAAGCATCAATTATAACTCTAATTGATTCATTTAACTTAAAACTGATACAAATGAGTTTCAAAGTTTTATAATAAGGGAAATTAAAATAACGTTGAAATTTTTCTATTTTATTTTCATTTTTCTACGTTTGTTTTTCAGATTCGATAAAATAAAATGTTTATTTGAATTTTTTATTTATGTTTTGCTTTTAGTTTCTTCCTATTTTTAAAAATTACAAAAACTATAAAAATATTTTTTTCTCAGTTTTTCGTAATTTAATTTACTATTAACTAAATATATATTACTTAAATATTTAATATATATTAATTTTTAATAAGAATTATGAATAATTTAATTTAATTGTATATTTTTAATCAATTAAGATTAATTATTGATAAGAATAATGAATAATTTGTTTACTTAATAATTTTATTTAATTTTTTAATTAAATTAAATAGTTAAATTGAATAATTGTTCATAAATATAACTAAATTTAAAATATCTTCAAAATATATTTTTTTAATAAAATTTGATTTAATTATTAAAATATATTTAAAAATAAATATTAATTTAAAGTAAATTTTTAATTTTTAATCAATTTGTTAATAAATATTATACAAGTGATTAAAATAAATTTATTTAACTAATAATTTTTTTTAAAGTTTTATCTATTATGTAATCATTATTGGTGAAAAAATAACTATATTGATATTAATAATCAAACAAAATTTTATTTTATTAAAAAACAGAAACTAAAAATTAAACTAAACTAAAAATTACAACATAAAGAGCAGAAATAAAACGAATGGACCCATATATGTTAATCCTTGTATCATTTGTAAAACAAATCCAATATGAAACTTAGGACTCTATATTATGATCTAAAATTAGATTGCTTTGCTTTGCTTCCGTCTAAGTTTCGAAAGGTCACATATAAATATAATTGATCAAAATCAACCAATTAGACCATTGTATAAAGTCGGAGGACCCTGATCATGCTTGGAGTCACCAGTCATGGCGTGTTGGAAATCTTTTTGGTGACTTTGAATGCCGTTAAAAATATACTATGAATCACTAACATAATGTATGGCTTGAGTTAATTATTTGATCAGTCAGTAGTTAATAAGATTAATAATAAAGTTTATATTTTGTGCCCAATCTAAAATCTCCTAAACTTTTCAATTATTAATTAAAACTTGGGTTAATTATTAAAAAACTAAAACTTTACTATTTTTATGATTATAGTTCGAATTTTAAAAAATGATAATTAAATACTTAAAATTTTATTTTTATTAATTCTAACCTAATGTTAGTATTTTTAGTTAATATTACTGATGTGGTTTGTCACATATGGTAAAAATTCTAAACACTTATGCACGTCATAGTTAATTAAGTTTAACTAAACTACTAAATCAAACTCGCTTCACATCAAAAAATAGGGCCTAAGGTGGTAAATTGATATTTCATTTAGATTGGTAAAAAGGCATCGTTGTCGTCTCATACCAGCACAATAGAATATCGTTGCCGTCTCACACTCACATGACATAATTTAATTTAGGAATTTCAATCTTAAAATAACTTACTTTAGTGAAATTTAATTAAGTCTAATGTGTATAAATGTTTAGGATTTTTCTCTCATATGATAAGTTACGTCAGAGACGTTAATAAAAATACTAATGTCGAGTTAGAATTGAAAAATTGTAAATTTAATTAATTAATTGTAAATATTTAATTTATTCTATAAATAACTATTTGAAATTTTTGAGTTTTTTTTTTAATAACTAACCGTTAAAAACTTAAAAGCATAGCGGAGGCTCCCTCCCTGCTAACTTGAAACCTTACCTTTGCTTTGACACGTTCAAACAAAACATCTTTAGGGTGGAAGCTTCGGCCCTTAGCATTGCATTCGCATGACTTCGGGTGTGCGAATTGGCCTGTCGCGTCTTACAAGCACTTGACCTTGAGTCAGAATTTGACCATTGCGGCGGTCGGTCAAATTACACCCAGGTCCTTGGCGCTCCAATTATCCACCGAGAGTATATTAGTCTTTTCACTCATGTCAGAAGCTAATATAGGAAGTTGAGAAAAAAAGATAACAAATCTTTGGTTCCCACTAAATTGAAACTTCTCCGACTTCATCGCTTCTCTTTCAGGACTAGATTAGTTTTCTTCTCTCTCCATATCCTCTCTTCTTCCTCCTTCCCTGCTTTATTTCTAAAGATTTGTCTTCTCTCTATATATAGTGTCAACCACAATCTTATATCTCTGAGTGTGAAGATACCAATCTGTATCATTTCTTGTTATTATTATAATAACCAAAGATGGCGCTATCTATCGGCCAACAACATAAGGTGGTGGTGGTGGACAACAACTTTAACGGTAACATTGTGGAGGAAAGTAGTAGTCCAGCCACAACTACTTACGCGAATCTCTCCGACCCCTTCCATTCTTTACAAGATTACAATATCAAGGATTACGAGGATTGCGATCAACAGAACAATCATCCGAATAATTTAAACCATCGTCAAACCCCAGAGCAGCCTGAACAAAAAGTTGTCTTCCCCCAAGTCATCCTCAACAAAGACTCTGCCTTCTCCTATATGTGCCAGAAGGACGTTCAAAGCTTGCTACAGGAAAACGGAGAGGTCAGTCCAGTTGGGCACCAAATAAAGGGTGCTAATGATCAGGTGATCCAGCCTCATTGTCAACTTCCAAAGCCAGAGGCACCGCCCGGTCTCTCGATGTCTCCGTCGAAGTACGTCGTCTCCGGAGACGTTCCGTTCCGGACGAAATCATTCTCGGAGAATCTAGTGGTGGACGTGCCTTCCTCTATAGGGAGATTCTTTAAAGAACGAAGTAACAGCTTTTCGACTTCCATTGTTAAGCGCTTGACGTCCTTCAAAGACCAAGCCAGACCCGACGAGTCGAAGGCAATGAATGGCGTGACGGAGTTCAACATATCGGGTCTCAACGTTGTCGTAAGAATTAAAAACGACTACTTGGAGCAAGAACTGAAAGGTCGCGTAAGTTTCTTCTCAAGGTCGAATTGCAGAGACTGCACCGCGGTTAGGACATTTCTGAGACAAAAAGGTTTAAGGTTCGTAGAAATCAACGTCGACGTGTACCCACAGCGAGAAAAAGAGTTGATAGAAAGAACAGGGACTTGTCAGGTGCCGCAGATTTTCTTCAACGACAAGTTGTTCGGAGATTTGGTGGCTTTAAACTCGTTAAGGAATAGTGGGTATCTTGACCAGAGGCTAAAGGAGTTGCTTGGGAACAAATGTTCCGGCGACGCTCCTTCGCCGCCGGTGTATGGTTTCGACGACCCTGATCAATCGGAATCGCCGGACGAGATTTTGGGGAGTGTGAAACTGTTGAGACAGAGGTTGCCAATCCAAGATCGTCTCATGAAGATGAAACTCGTCAAGAACTGCTTCGCCGGAACCTCCATGGTCGATGTTCTTGTGCATCACTTGGGTTGCGACAGAAAACAGGCGAGTTACGTTGATATTACTTAATGATCATTTTATGACCGTCGGATTATAGTTGAACTTGACAAGAAAGTTAGCGACCAAGTGTTAGACCATTGATAGTCGTTAGTGATTGACAGAAGTTCGAGTTAGTAATCACACCTCATTTCAGTTAAGCCATTAGAGAGAACCAAGATGGTTCTGAGGTTTATTCAATCTTCTATCTGTTAGTTTCTCACCAGTTGTAGGTGTGATTGGCTAAAGTAATTTCTTTGCCTTAACTGTTCTGCAAATTTTACCTTTGTTTCATGATCCTGCTAACCCTGATGCTTGTAATATGTATAGGCTGTTGAGATTGGCAAGAAAATAGCCAGAAAGCACTTTATCCATCACGTCTTTGGGTAAGATGCATCCATTGGACTTCGAAATTTGCTCTCACCCAAACTCTGTTTCTTAGTGATTCTGTAAATGTTACAGGGAAAATGATTTTGAAGATGGAAACCATTTCTATCGCTTTCTTGAGCACGAACCGTATATCCCCAAAATCTTCAACTTTGGAGGATCTACAGACGACAATGAGCCTAAACCTGCCAATGTAGTTGGCCAAAGAATCTACAAGATAATGTCTGCCATTCTGGAGTCCTATGCTACTGATGACAGGCTCCATGTTGATTATGCTGCCATTAGCGAAAGCGAAGAATTTCGAAGGTATTGACCTTGTTCTACTCTATGTCCACACTCTTGCTTGAAGATTTTAGATTTCTGTTAAACAAACCTCATTGTCATTGGGATCAACTCTCTTATATCCATGAATGCAGATACATGAATTTGACTCAAGACCTGCAGAGGATTAATCTGACACAACTCACAGCGGATGAGAAGCTGGCCTTCTTTCTGAACTTGTACAATGCCATGGCCATCCATGCTGTAATAAGATTTAGGGGTCGCCAGAGGGTCATAGATAGGAAAACCTTTAATAGCGAGTTCCAATACATTGTGGGAGGGTATTCATACTCTCTGGATACGATCAAGAATGGAATTCTCAGAAATAACAGAAGATTACCCTATTCTTTAGTCAAACCCTTGGGGAGTGGAGACAAACGCTTAGAGGTAAGCTCCACGTAATTCTCTTAGTAACCGGATTGAATAGGTGTTTTGACTTGGTTTTTGTTACTTGTTGACATGCAATATTTCTGAAAGTAGAAATGCACCGTGACCTGACAGATTGGTGTTCCTAAAATGAACCCATTGGTCCATTTTGGGCTCTGCAACGGGACAAGGTCGAGCCCTGTGGTGCAGTTCTTCACAGCTCAAGGGATTGAAGCCGGGCTAAGAAGTGCTGCAAGAGAGTTCTTCCAAAGAGGTGGAGTGGAAGTGGACTTGGAAAAGAGGACAGTTTCTCTTACAAGAATCTTCAAATGGTCTGTCTGTCTTGTCTCTCTGTTTGTCTCTGCATATTAATATAACATTATGCTGTTCACTAATAGCTTGTTCTGCAGGTTTAGTGTGGATTTCGGACAAGAGAAAGAGATCCTGAAGTGGGTAATCAACTTCTTGGATGCAAATAAGGCTGGCCTTCTCACACATCTATTGGGAGATGGAAGCCCTGTTAGCATTGTCTATCAAAATTTTGATTGGTCTATCAATTACTAAGCTGCACTTGTCCATACACCATCACTAGGATAAGATTGTGCTCTGTAAATACTACCTTACCCTGTAATGTCATTGAAATTAGTTGAGGGAGAGTTTTTTGACTTCTGGAAAACCAAAATGACCCATAAATCTCACTTCATATATTACAGATAAAAAAAAGTAAATCGAACCAAAAAGTTGAAAACTGGATCAAAAACTATCAAAAACTTAGACGGTTTAAGAATTTTGTAATTAAACCAACAAGTTTTTTAATCAATAAGTCTTAAGTTTTGCATTTTGACCAATCATATTAAATATAAATATGAAATTTTGTTGGAAAGTAAAATAATAGAGTGGTATTATGGTAAATATTACTTGATTTAAAGAAAAATTAAATTTATTCTATTATAACAATAACAACAATTTCGGAGTTGATTGGTTCTACTTCTGTTTTATTGCTGTAGTTTTTAATTTTTAATTTTAGTTTTTTTTTTCTGTTTTCTTTTAAATAAAAACAAAAACTTGTTTGGTTGTTAATGTTATTGTAGTTATATTTTTATCACTGATAATAATTACATTTTAGATAAATTTTAAAAATAAATTATTTTTAATTAAATAAAATTATTTAATTTCTTATATAATATTTATTAACAAATTAATAATAAAATTATGTTATTTTAATAAAATAAATAATTTAAAAATTAAAGTTTTATTTATAAATTAATATTTTTTTGAAATATATTTTAATTATTAAATCAAATTTTATTTGAATATTTTTATATTTTAAATTTAATTATATATAATTTAATTATAGAAATTAAATAAAATTAAATTATTCATAATTTTATAGATAATTAATTTTAATTTATTAAAAATATAAATATAATCTTGAATTAAATTATTCATAATTTTTATTAAAAATTAAATAATTAAATAATATATATTTAATTG
>JANVCQ010000230.1:7094939-7116234 GCA_025531925.1 Erythroxylum plowmanianum
TTATTTATAAATTAATATTTTTTTGAAATATATTTTAATTATTAAATCAAATTTTATTTGAATATTTATATATTTTAAACTTAATTATACATAATTTAATTATAAAAATTAAATTATTCATAATTTTATTGATAATTAATGTTAATTTATTAAATATATAAATATAATGTTGAATTAAATTATTCATACTTTTATTAAATAATTAAATAATATATATTTAAATCTGATTTATGAAAAAAACAAGAAACAAAAACTGATTTTTATGATTTTTATAATTTTTGAAAATAGGAAGAAATCAAAACTAAAAACAAAAATTAAAAATTCAAACAAACAAGATTTTTTTTAAATGTGAAAACAAAAATAATAAACAAAAAATAAAAATAGAAACAAACATCTACATAAGTCTCCTATATTGCAAAGGTTGGGAGAAGGACATCAATTACACGCAACCTTTCCTTTATATTTTACAAAAAAATTATCTCCATGACTCGAAATTGTGACCTAATCTTACCCGTTGTTCAAAGGTTTGGTTACAAAAAATTCTCTTGTTCAAAATTCAAATGAATTTATTACTAATTTTTTAAAAATAAAATATATCACATGTAGAAATAAACAAGCCCAATGAGTTCCGGTAGCCCAAATAAAAAATTTCCCTCCTTTTGTTCCCGCCAAAAATGAAGCAAAACTCCAACACTTCTATCAAATGGATACGTATTTACGTGCGTGTAAATGTTCAGTTTTGTTTGGTAACAGAGAAAATGGAGACCACGAAATCAGCACCTACAGGATGCTACAAGTGTGGGCGTCCAGGCCACTGGTCTCGTGATTGCCCCGATTCGAACCCTAACTCCAATCCCAATCCCAATCCCAACCCCAATCATACCGCCGGTGTTTCTTCAAACAAATTCGACACCGAAATTCCTAAATCTGCCGCCGTCGATAAGCCCAAGAAAGTGCCCAGAACCAGACCCAAGCTTACTCCTGAGCTCCTCCTCGGAGACGACGGCCTTGGATATGTCCTTCGCTATTTCCCTCGTCACTTCAGGTATCGCGGCCGCGGACACGAGGTACTTTGAACCTCACCCATCGGCAATTTACCACTGTTTCTCTTGATTCGACTTCTCTGTGTCGAGTGATATAAATCGTAAATGAGTTGGGGTTTTTGTAGGTGAAAGATTTGGGGAACTTGATTCGATTGTATAGTGAATGGCACGCCCACATGATACCTTACTATTCCTTTGATCAATTTGTGCATAAGGTTGAACGAGTTGCTGCCACAAAACATGTAAAGGTAATAAGACCCATTGTTCGTATCCGTTCAGCTTTTCTGTTAACTGATTATTTTGGTAAAATACAAGAAAGTTTGAATTATTAGTGGGGAGGATGGTTTGTACACACGATGTTTTGACTGGGCTTCTTAACCTGTAATTCTTATGTAATCTTACACATGAAATCATCTGACTAAATGTGGACAATACATATATATATTCTAATTTGATCTGTGATTAGTTATTAGCGTATTGATTGACAGAACTTATCATATGCAGTGCACACTTTGGCCCTGAAAAATATGTTAGTCAAGCATGGAATACTTTCATCATAGTCGTCATCATGACTTGACATTGGAGATCTCTGCAGATAAAACATTAATGAATTGCGAATATTTCAGTCTTGTTTTCTGTTGCTTTTCTTAGTCAGAAATGGTTATATTTTGACTGTCAGTCCCTTTCTTTTAGCTGAAGGGCTTGGATGGATATTGGTCCACTTTATCTGCTAGTACGAGTTCTTCCCATTCCTTATCATCATATGTCCACCCGGGTTGACTTCTTATCTGCTTTTAGTGTCATACTAGTGTCTATGAACGGATATCGGTTATTAGATTCCTGCCTTGTTTAACACAAGAATATACCAAAAAGACATGGACTGACAATCAAAATAATATTAGATTCCTGCCTTGTTCAACACAAGAACATACCAGAAAAAGAAAAATTATTTATGCAAAGCAGTGAATCTTTCAAGAAATTGATTTCTTTTGAACAGACATGCATCAAAGATTTAAGAGAGAGGGTTGCCAGAGGAGGGGATCCAACAAAGTTGCGTGAATCACCTCCTGAGCAAGTGATTCATGATGATGAACAAGGTACAGTGGCCATCTTGCTACCAAAAGTTATTTGGGTCTTTTGTTCAGGCATTTCAATTGCACGAAGGCACAAGTTTCTCTATTGTGTTCATGTTGACAATTGTGCGCGCGCAATCAGTTAAACCATTGATAATCTTGTAAAATAAATCAATTATCTGGCATCATCGTTCACATGGTTAACAATTCCTTATTAATGGACAAAAAATATGTCACTATGTAATGTTGAAGAATAATTAGACTACTTAATAAATAGTGCAGGAAAATTGTATGTTCCAATTTGGCATTTCAAGATCTGTGTCCATTGTACATGATAAGATAAAATCTTGAGAATTTTGCAATTTGTGTCGGTAAAAGCTAAAATGGTGAGTATAGGAAAATTGTTGGTAAACTATGACATTGCTTGGTGAAGTCTCTATTGCTCTCGAGGGAAAAGTCATTTTGGGATCATCTTAAATGTCAGGTAAATCAGCAAAATCTTACATGTCAGGTAAATCAGCAAAAACTGGAACAAATTAAACACAAATCTCTTAAATGTTAAAACTTTTGACCAAAAGACGTGTTTTTCTAGTCTAATTGGTTTTTGTCATAAGAGATTTTCCTTTACTGTCATTGCGATTTGCTGACAGTAGCTCCTCCCAGTGATTGTATCCATTTCAGCAACAATCACATGTAAATGATAAGACGTTTTTGTGCTGTAAGAGAAACCATTATTCCTTTATTTTGTAGTGTCTGCTTTCATTCTTATAGTTATTTCAAATCCTGCAGAAGTCGTGAACTATGATGGAGTTCATGAGCAGGGTGCTCCAACACCAAACCATGATTCTGAGTTTCTACAAGCAGACCTACTTCATGAGATTTATGAGAAAGTTAGTGAAGTAAGTTTCATTTCTTAATTTAGTTGGCATCTATTTTATGCCATTAAAATTTGTGTTTTTTCATTTCAGTTCTTAGAAAGCAGTAATCAATATGGTTAACTAGTTTACTGCCTCTCAATGAATAATTAGAGGAATTATGTCGTTGCATTCATGGCTAATAATACTTCGGATAACTTCTGCCTCAAAAGTAAATTTGGGAGCACCTTACAAGCACTCATTCTTTGATTAGCCGAAACTGGTTTAATGATCGTATACTGCTGAATAACAAGCATTTTGCGATTGAACTATTTGTTCAAACCATTGAATGTGAATGGACAACTCTCATCCAACAGGAACCAACTGGGACCTCACAGGGCGCTGTGAAGTTGCCAGATCAGAATGTTGGAACAACCAGCTGCACAGAAGCTCTTATCACAGATGAGCAAAGAGCTCGAATGGAAGCTAACAGGTTGAAGGCATTAGAGAGAGCTGCAGCTCGACTACAGTGAACTTGCCCGTTTATTGTTTTGTTGCACTCCCGGTTTTGTTTCCATTTAATGATTTCTTTTGGGTTGAAGAAACATTTACTCTAAAAGTAGCGTCCGCTCGTTTTGTTCTGTCGAGCTTTTAAATTCGTACCAACAAAATTAACGCAATGTTTGATAAGATTTAAGGTATTGAAAAAGAATAGGGAATGCAATGATATGAAAGGTACATCAATCCTTCTAGTAGTCATTGGATTAGAATTATATGTAAATGCGAAATTTGATTGCATTGTAATTTTCATTAGATAAAGGAATGAATAATGCAATATAATGTTGATAATTGAATGCCTTTTACTGTTTGTGTGTCATGATTTTTTTATTAATCCATATATAAATTTTAAATATGGTGACACGTGTTTTTCTTTTTAAAATTAGGAAATGTAAATGAGTATGTTGATGTATAGCATGCAAATTTGGAAGATCAGGATGGAAATTGATGTTTCATGGAAGCTTTTTGGTAGACATAAATTGGAACGAGTGTGACCTATGGCGTCTTAATTTGGGCATTTTAAAAGAACGAGTTGAAGATATGGGTATGTTACATCACATCGCATTTAATGAATAGGGAAATAGGACATGACTGTGTCTTTGGTCATTTATTAGTGAGCAGAGAAATAGGAAGATCCAAGATTTAAAGACATGAATATATTAGAGCCTATGTCGTTTTTTGGCACCGTATATTAGAGCCTATGTCGTTTTTTGGCACCGTTTACGGAGGATGAATTCAACGTGGCAATTGCCCAAATTCATCTAGACAAATCGCCAGAATCGGATGGATTTAACGCAGCATTTTACCAAAAATTTTGGCCAATTATTGGAAAAGAAGTTGTGCGGAGCTGTCAATGTTGGCTATGTAATGTTCAATTCCCTACTTCCCTCTCTCATACTTTTGTTGTCCTTATTGTGAAGTATGATAAACCGAAAAATATTTGGGATTTTATACCCATTGTTTTATATAATGTGCTTTAACAAATCGTGGCAAAAGCATTGGCTAATCGTTTAAAATATATTTTGCCTAAAATAGTTTCTGCTGCACAATTTGCTTTTGTTCTTGAGCGATCAATTCATGATAACGTCATGGAGGCTTTTGAACTTATTCACTGCATGAAGAGGAAATTGCATGGGAAATATGACGATGTGGCTTTAAAACTTGATATTAGCAAAGCATACGATAGAGTTAACTGAAAGTATTTGGACTTTATTACGAGGAAATTGGGCTTTGACAGAAAATAAATTGATTTAATCATGATGTGTGTCAAGTCAGTAAACTGCAGTGCTCTATTAAACGGAAATGAAGTGGGTCCAATAGCACCAAAAAGAGGGCTTCATCAAAGAGATCCTCTCTCTCCATATCTTTTTATTCTTTATGCTAAAGGCCTTACGTTTTTATTATGAAAGGCATAAGCAGATGGAAATTTGCATAGGCTTTGAGTTGTTAGAAGAGCCTCGCCAATTTCTCATTTACTGTTTGTAGATGATAGCTTTTTCTTCTTTCGAGCAACTACTTTTGATTGTCTATCTATAAAAACAATACTTGCGGATTATGAAAGGGCTTCAGAGCAGGCTATTAATTTTCAAAAATTTGGAATTTTTTCTCCTCTAATGTTGATCCAAAGTTAGCTAGGGATATGAAAGAGATTCTAGGAGTTTCAACTCCCCAAGATCATGGAAGATATTTGGGTTGCCCTCTCTTATAGCCAGAAACAAAAAACAGATATTCTCTTTTCTCAAAGAAAGACTGAAAGGGAGGCTTCAGAGTTGGAAAACCATTTTCTATTTAGAGTAGGAAAGGAAATTCTTCTTAAAACAGTTGCCCAAGTTTTGTCCAATTACTGTATGAATATTTTTTTGATCCCAATTTCAACATGTGATGAACTTCAAAAGATGATTAATTCTTTCTGGTGGGGTAGTAAAGCCAATGGGAGTGATAGGATGCATTGGCTAACATGGGAAAGATTGTGTGGATCAAAACTAGAGGATGGACTTGGTTTTCGAATTTTACACTGGTTCAATTTGGCAATGTTAGCTAAGCAGAGATGGAATTTAATCCATAACCCTTCTTCTCTTCCAGTACAAATTCTCAAAGTTAAATACTTTCCCAGGAACTCTTTCCTGGAAGCAACAAACGGATATAATCGAAGTTTTATTTGGAGGAGTATGTTACAAGGTAGAGATTTGCTAGCTATTAGCACACGGTGGAGAATCGGAAATGAAGATTCCATCTCAGTATGGAATGATCCTTGGTTACCGGAAGATGTTGATTTTTTTGTACAGTCACTCGTCGTAGAGGGTTTTGAATATTTGCAGGTGAATGACTTAATGCTAGAAGATGAAAAGCAATGGGATCTACAATTAATACAAGGCCTTTTTTGTAATATGGATGTGGAGAAAATAATGTCAATTCCTTTGCATATGATAAACCATCAAGATTAGTTGATTTGGCATTTTACTAAAGATGGCTTCTACTCAGTTCGGTCTGGTTATAGAGCTGCCCTTAAATTTTTAAGCGCCACAAATTTTGAAGAGATTGTTGGCCCTTGGAAGAAGTTATGGCATCTAACAATTCCTCCTAAAATGAACGAATTTCTTTGAAGAGCATGTAGAGGGATTATTCTAGTAAGAGAGGCCATAAAAAGAAGAGGAATGACAATTGAGCAAACCTGCCCTTATTATAATGATGTCGAAACAATTTCTCATGCATTGCTAGAATGTGATCAAGCTTGTGCAAGTTGGGCTTTATTCAATTTATATTATGTTGCTCCAAATCTTAATACCTTTTTGCAGGATCTCTTGACTAGCTAGATAGATGTGGTAAGTCGAGCTATGTACTTGTGTGGCATTTGTGGAATGCTCGAAATTCCTTAATATGGTAGAATAAAAGATTAGAACCCATAGCTATTATTGCCTCTTCAACCAGATTTCTTGAAGAGTGGCAACATGCCCAATCAAAGATTAGAACTTCTAGTCCAACAACAAGTGTTGATGGACCTGCTGTTTGTTGGTCAGCCCCAAATGCTGGAGTTGTGAAGTGCAATTTTGACGTTGCACTTCAATATGATAAGGGGGCTATGTCATATGGCTTAGTAATAAAAGGAGAGAGAGGTCAGTTTGTTAATGTCTCTCAGGTTTTTCTATATCAAATTATAATCCTCTTATTACTGAAGTTATCTCATTCAAAGAAGCCTTATCTTGGTTGATACAATCTGGCTTCATATCAATTGAGGTGGAAACAGATTGTCTTCGGTTAGTGCAGAGGTTCCACAGATCAAAAACTGACATCAATGAGTTGTGAGTGATATTGGAAGAATGCAAATTAACAACATGTGTTTTTCAATCCTTTACATTTAAATAGATTCTAAGACATGTAAATATGGTAGCCCACTTGTTATCTAAATCAACTACTAGATATCCCAATAGGCTTAGTTGGGACATATCACCTGTTTTTTTGTTAGACACACTAAATTGTGATGTTTCGTCTCAATAAATAAATACTTTTTTTTTCAAAAAAAGATTCATTAGAGTTATGATTCAACGGGATTGATAAAGGGGTTAATTGAGTAAACTTACATTAATTAGATTCCTATAATATTGTCTTAATTGTTGTATCCATCATCATATTGTTTAATAGTAAAGTAGTCGTTCTAAACACTTGAGGATGTAGATGCACCTAATTAATTGAACCTTGTCTTGTGTTCTTATGTTCTTGTTTTTTTTCTTTTGATTATTTTTATTCTTGCTATTTATTTTCTCAACAAATGCTATTAGAGCATCATTGATGCAACAATGATTTTGGTCAAAAAGTTTGAAGTGAGAAAATTTAACAAAATTGAGAATTTCAAACTATAACATCAAAGAGTGAAGGATTTATTAACGCGGTAATGTATATTAAAGGGATTGCAAGAGAGTAAGTCAAAAGATACGAATAAACACAACTAGGAAGAATTACCATGCATCGCATTATAAAGATTCCATCCCCTATAAGATATGGAAGATATTGAGAAGTTAATACTACATGTTAAAGTCTCCCACAAACAAGTTATATCTTAAGTAAAAACTATGGAGATTGATGATACAGGGAGGAATAGATCTGGAACAACATATTACTAAGTTTTGGCTCGAAGTGGTTGCTACGGAAGAGGACAAAGCAATGATTTTGCTTCGTTCCTTACTTCTTTCCTATGAATATCTAGTGACTATGTTCACATTGAGTAAGAAGATAGTTAGTTTGGAGGATATCGTCATTGTTTCTTTATTGACTCGTAAAAAATCAATCTAAGATAACATTCGAGATAAATTAATACATAACTAAAAGAATTTTGGACTATGTGCATACTGAGTTATAGGTCCTATTAGAGAGTTTTTGTTAAGTAGATCTCAGTATTTTATGACATTTATTGATAATTTTTAAATAAAAGTCTGAGTATATTTCATAAAGCAAAAATCTAAGGTCTTTGTAAAGTTTAATGCATGAAAGACTTATGTGGAGAATCAGATAGGTAGAAAAATCTAGTGCTTGAGATTATACAATGTTATTCAGTAAGATTCAGAGATAGTACACAATTTAAAAAATACCTTAGTAAAATGATATTTCGGAGAGGATGAACATATCCATAACTGAAATGGTCAGGTATTTAAGATTGAATACATGGTTCTTTAAAATTTTCTAGTTGGCAGTTATGAATATAAAATGTTACCTCATTAATATATTACCATGGGCATCATTGGATGCAAGGATAGATCCAAAAAAAAGTTTTGAGTGGGGGTAAACTTTTAATAGGGAAAAATTTTTGAATGGAAGCAAAATTTTATTTTTTTATAGGATCAAGACTTAAAATAATTTTTTTATATGAAATTTTTTGGAGGCAGTGGAAGCAAGTGCCCCTAATATGGATCCGTCTCTAATTGGATGTTTGTCCTACTTATATGCATTTTTCCAATAATAAGAGGTTAAAGCTTGATCCAAAATCAAAGAAATGTATCTTTATTGATTATCCTAAAGGTGTGAAGGTATGCAAGTCTTGGAAACCAGCATCAAAGATGGTGATTAATAAGGACGTGTTTGATACATATCATATGTTGAAGTAAACACATGAAGTGGATGTATCAAGATCAATGGGGAGCAATAAAACAGAAGTACAAGTAGAGTTGGAATAACTTAAAACAAACTTAAAAGAGGTTGAAAATTTTAGTTAAAAAATTAATATTAAGAGAAGAATAGATAGAGTGAGGTGTACTATTAGGCCATTAAATAGATACAATATGGGGGATTCGGTATTCTTTGCACTTAGGCTCCATTTGGTTGACACGGATTGTTGATTGGGAAAGTATTCTTTTTCCTAAAATTTAAATTATTACGTTTGATTTGTTTTTTTGAGTAGTTAGGAAAGTTTTTACTTTCCTAATTTAGAGAAAGTAGTAACACTTTTTTTGTATTATAAATCCTAATATCCCCTTTGGTATTTAAATTACTTTCCTCAGGAATTTAATCTAAAAATTATACTAGCCAATTTAATCCTTCTTTTTCTCTCAATTCTACGACAATTTTTTTATAAAACCCTACCTCATCTTTAACTAATGTTACGAATACCGTATTAGACTTAGTATCGAATTGATTTAATAATTATAAATATATAAAATAAATATTAGTTTAAAAATAATAATTTGTAAATTATTTATTTAAAAAATAAAATATTTTTATTAATAAATATTATATAAATATTAAAATAAATTTAAATAAAATAATTTATTTTTAAGTTTTATTTAATTTATAATTATTATTAGTAATAAAAATATTTATTATTATTTTAAAAACAAAAATTAAAAATTCACAATAATTATAACAATTGAAATAAATAAAATAATTAATTAAAAAACTTTGAGAAAAAAGAGGAAAAGGAAAGATAAGAGGGAGGGAGGGAAATTTTAAATTTTTTTGAAAATTTTACAAAAAAAATCCCTTATTTTTAAAAATTTTCGGTATCGATCAATATTTTGCCGATATTTTAAATATCAGCCAGTACTATTTAAAACGAGCCGATACCAATATGTATTTAAACTCGGTACGACATATTTTTTATTTCGTACCGATTTTGATCCGGTACGTACTTGTATTCATAATACTGTCTTTAGCTATTCTTATTATTTTCTCGATAGTAAGATTTTGAATATTTTTTTTTGAAAGTTTTAATCGACAATTTTTAAGTTTATATTTTTTACTTATTTAATGATTTTAATTTTTATTCGGTTTGTAGGTATATAATTAAAAACATAAGTCAAAATTAAGTTACATTCTATAAAATACTGTTGCACACCAAATACTATAATAAAAATCCATCTAACTTTTCTATTAGAATTTTTATAAGTATCTAAACATGGGAATATCTTTACTTTCTATAAATTTATTTTCCAAGGAATCATATTTTAAATTTACTTTACTTTTCTGTCAACTAAACGGGTCTTTAGTGTTTTTAAAATCGGACTAAACGAATAAGTTTGACCTGAATAAATATAAATCAGCTTGATTTTCGATCCAGTTTATATTTATAACCCTTACTTGAAAAAACTGACTAGTTTTCTAAAAAATTCGGTCAGTTCTTCGGCCAATACACTTTGGGAATCTGATAGATGCGGGCACATCAACCCATATACTTTTGACAGAATGCACCAACACATATTACTATCGTTAATGCAAATTGAAGTCGTTGAAGTTCAGAAATTTTTTCACTTTTCAATGAATTTTTTTCTTTTCAATTCGCTCAAACAATGTAATTAACAAATTATATTTTTAATTTTTTTATTTATTTCTTTATATTTTAATTAAATTTTTATTTTAAATTATTATTATTAAAAATAAATACTATTTTATTTATTTAATTGCACTAATAAATTATATTTATCAAAATTTAGGTTCTTTATTTATCTCTTTATATTTTAATTAAAAATTTTAAAATTATAATTGTTAAAAACTAATTATTATTTTTATCATGAAATTTTTTAATAAACTTAATTATTAATTAGTATATATAAGAGATTTTGCTTTAGATAATTTAAGAATGTATTAAAATATAATATTTAAACTATAAAGAATTATCTTCAGTGGAAATTAAAATAAAGTTATAGTCATCTCTATTGATTTTAAACATACTTCAACTTTATAAGTTTTTAAATAAATGATAATACAGAAATATAATTTTTATTTTTATTTTATTTTAAATTTTATGTTAGATTTAATCTTAATTTAAATTATTAAATTTATTTTAGTTTATTACATATTAATAAACATTATTAATATATTTTCATTTTAATAAGGTATTTTATTTTATACTATATTTTTACTTATTCTTATAATTTTTATTTTTTATTTATTATATACTAATTTTATAGTAATTTAATATCGATTGTATATAAGTTGTAAATGTGGTTATTCTATCCATCACAATATTAAAATAGTTGTTCTTTGCTCTTGATAATCTGTCGAGCTTCAATTTTTTTAAAAATTGTTTTTTATTTTTTTTCTATTTTCTCATAAGAGTAGGACAAGAGGGCTTGGTATGCTGTGAAGTAAATTACAAAAAACATGGAAATTCGAAGGACAATGAAGGCCTAATTGTACGTTGATCCAAATAAGAAAAAGGAGTTTCACTAATGGGTTAGCATTGGTTGGAGGCATTTAGTTATGCTCCCACTGTTCCATCTCTGCTTCATTTTATCTCAACCATATATTTATACGATAGGAACGGAAGATCATATCCGTTAAATGCAACCAACAAAAGAGAAAAAAGAAAAAGTGAGATTCATGCATGGTGGTGGTCTACAAGGTACAACAATGGTGCTGATATCAGAATCCAAGCTGCCCTGGAACTGAATAAATGTTCTTCACGTCTCGAATCCACCTTGGAGGCATTTAATTTGATTTTGAACATTTGGTTTGTTGCTTTGCTTTAGTTGTCAAGTCAAGCCTGCAATCATCACAAAATTATAAAAAGGGTTGGACGCCGTTCAACGTGGTGTGGTGTAACACTTGACTGAACGCCATCCATTACCACCTAATTCAAAGTCCAATAACAACAACCAACGAATCTGGCTTAGGCCTAAACTTCCGGCAATGTCTTCGGGACTGTCGTGATGTCCCATAAGTCCACCGGTGATTCTCTGCTATCCTCTCCAGATTTTGCCCGGAAGACAGCTTGCACTAAAGAGTTGGTAGCTACTTACTAACTACTGATATCTCCTCACAAGTTAGTAAAATATAAACCCCCTACTCCTAACCACATGATTGAATTGCATAGCCTTAACGTGAACTCAACCATATCGTACCCAACCCTACAGCAACCTCCAGACCCATTTATTGCCAACACGTCTCCAATGCCCAATGGCAAGTGTAAAAGGTATGACCCCATTAATTGCCCAAAGCTTTTCCCTTCACCCTAGTCTGTAATTTACGTGGAGTGAAGGATACAGATGTAAGGTGTTCTTGCTTTTAGGCACTCCTTAAAGCTCACATGCACACTCTCTTTCTTGAATTATTATCGCTCTGAGTACGTACAAAGAGCACACGTAGATCCATAGAGCATTGTTTGTTCTTGGCTGGAACTTACAATTTTTGAGTATTCTGTTCCCTTCCCACTTGCCACTCTTTGCTTGATCACATATTGTGCTATCTTTTCCATCTTACATATTGCATAAAAGGAAAAGTTTTTGTCTTAGCCACGGTTGTCTTCTTGGGCTCTGAATCTATGGTCGGCTTTGCAAGTTCATCTATTGATTCCTTTGGAGAAGAAAGAGAAAAGGGTTCAGATTTGTGCCGATGAGTTGCAGTAGTCCATTAAGGGATCTGTTCATGAACTCAGAGTTTCATGACCAGCTCAGCTTGAAGACGGGCAACAAATAGAATAATAGTTTAAGGAGTTCTTTTGAGCAGCCCAAGAAATTGAAGAGTGAAAGGCCTTACTTTATTTTCTTCAATAATGGCTGCAGTTATAAGAATATAGAAATTATAAGAGAGGAGAAAAGAAAAGATTAAAATTTTATCGTCTGCAAGTTTGAGATGGGTTCACGTGAAGTCTGAGCAGAGTTGTCCGTGAGTTTTGCAAGCAAAGAGTTGGAGAAACGATGCCTTGTGACAGAGCTTTTCATTATTTGACGGAACTAAAGAGTTTAGAAGAGTGTCACCCATGGTTATTGTTTTCTCATTGGCCTTCAATGGCTCTGCAACTACTTCTCCTCCAGTTTTCAAGTTGAACCCGAGTGAGTAGATGATCTTCTTTTACCTTTTTTTTTTTTCATTTATGTACTCTGAATTGAAGCATTCCTTTCTTCGAAAGGAAGAACAATTAAGCATTGAAAATGACTCGAATTGGCGTTTTTTTTTCACAGATTCTTTGATGGGGATGTTTCAACTCTTTCTTCAGTTTGCGAGGAAAAAAGGGTAGATCTGAAGTTTTTGGGGGGTTTTGAAAGTTAACTCGATTCATAAGCGCCAAAAACAGGAAGCAGTATAAACCGCAAGCTAATAAAGAGTTTGTCTTGGCGTTTGGGTTTGATCTTCCAAGTATTTTACGCTCCAAGATTCCCATATTCTGGAAGTTGTTATATTACACTTATAGAAACTGTAAGAAAAAGATCAAATCTCGCATTATACCCCCATTTAATAATTATAGATCTTTAAGACCATGATCTGAAAAAGATTCGATTTTTTTGTTTCCTTTCTCTTCACAACTTCCCTGTTTTTTTTTTTTTTTTGTTCCTCTCTGTATATCAATTCTGGCCTTAAGAAACTTGTTTTGAAGGAGATGAAACCGTTTGCGGTTTCAAGTTCAAGGTACCCTTTTCTCTTCTCATTGCTATTCTTCATTATCAATGTCCTTTCTCTGATTTATCCGGTTAGGTCAGGCGACGTGGAGGCCTTATTGGCCTTAAAATCGTCGGTTGATCCTTTAAACTCGTTGCCATGGCCACAAGGAAGTGATGTCTGCAAATGGCAAGGTGTTAAAGAGTGTCTCAATGGAAGGGTCTCTAAGCTAGTTGTTGAGCACCTAAACCTGAGTGGTACTATTGACGGCAAAAGTCTGAATCAATTGAATCAACTCCGAGTTTTGAGTTTCAAAGATAACTCAATCTCAGGCCAAATCCCAGATCTTTCTGGTCTATTCAATCTCAAATCCCTCTTCCTCAACAACAACAATCTCTCCGGCAATTTCCCAGATTCCATTACTGACCTACACCGTTTGAAAGTGATAGTTTTAGCGCAAAACCACATCTCTGGTCCACTCCCAGCCTCTCTGCTCAATCTCACTAGGCTGTATGTTCTGTTCCTGGAGAACAACAACTTCAATGGAGAAATCCCACCTTTGAACCAAACCAGTCTAAGATTCTTCAACATCTCTTACAATAACCTATCGGGTCAGATTCCGGTGACTTCAGCATTAATTCGGTTCAACAGGTCGTCTTATTCCGGTAACGTCGATCTCTGTGGTGAACAGATTCAGAGTCGTTGCACGAAAACAGAGCAGTCAGGACCAGCACCGAGTCCTGAACATCCTGAAGCAACAACCCCATCATCGAAACGGAGCAAATTGGCGAAGATCATAGCACCTAGTATTGGCGGGTTGGTGATTATATTGATATGCTTGGTTGTGCTGTGTTGTTTGTGTGCCAAGAAAAGTGGGAAGAAACAGGGGAGTGAAACAGGGGAAAGAAAAAGTAAAGGGTCAAATGGGAGTGGCGCAACGGCAGGAATCGAAAGATCGGAGAGAAGCCAGCAACAAGGGAGTGGAGGGAACAGTGGCATGAGCAGTAATACCGGAGGAAAGCAGGGAGTTTTTTCATGGGAGAGTGAGGGTCTAGGAACTATGGTGTTCCTGGGCGCAGGGGATCAGCAGATGAGTTACAGCCTCGAGGATCTGCTGAAAGCATCAGCCGAGACGCTGGGTAGAGGTACAATGGGCAGCACCTACAAAGCCGTGATGGAGTCTGGGTTCATCGTGACCGTCAAGAGGCTCAAGGATTCGAGATATACGAAGGTCGACGAGTTCATGAGACACATGGAACTTCTGGGCAAGTTAAGACATCCGAACTTGGTCCCACTCAGAGCTTATTTCCAGGCTAAAGACGAACGCCTGCTCGTGTACGATTATTTCCCCAACGGCAGCCTTTTCTCCCTTCTCCACGGTACGTCGACATCACTCACTTACTATTTGTTAACTAATATGTTTGCTTTCCATTGATTTGATATTACTTTGGTCTTTGTCTATACTGTTTTTTCAATGCAATTAGGGTATGCAACATTGCAATTAGTTAAGAGAGTAATGAAAAGAAAGTAGTAGTTAAGAGTATTTGATAGGAATGCTAAGGAGGAGAAGCTACATTGTCTCAATTTTGAAAATTAATTATTTATTTATTATTTTCAATTAAATATATTATTCAGACATTTTGATTCTTACAAATTTCATGGTATTAAATGTTGGGTTCAATGTTTTATATAATCTTCATGTGTGACATAAACGGTCGGAGTGAGTGATGTGGCAAGACGGTAGTGATAATCATAGATGGTGTGACGTAGGTGGGCACGTGAGAGTATAAATTTCAAACCCCAAATGCTTGACCAAGAAGGCACCTGTACCAAAATTAAGAGATCGTGGCTGATCTAACCTTTCTTTCTTAAGTGGACCCGACCCGACCCTGTTTACTTGTGTTGTCCCTTTCTCTGCCTCCCCCAAACTGTGCCACTCGATTTTACCCCAACACCGAATCCGATACGCAATAATTTAAAAACATACTTTTTTTTTTTGTAAATATACCGGTAAAGTCCTGGCCTTAATTTTAAACGGTTACATATACAAGAAAGTTTTGAATTCACGACTTCACTTAAATCAGAAGAACCTTTTATTAGCTCACCTGCATCTGGGGTTTTCAAATTTTACTATAACATATTGCTTAGATTTATAAATACTAATTTTGTCGTTTGGTTCATTGAAAATTTATTATCTTCTTTACTATTTTCTCTTATGAATATGCTTTTATGCCCTTATATCATATAATTTACATATACAGTGAGCTTTGGAGCAATTGGTAAGATCGTTCGTTTATGACCGAAAAGTAATAATTTAGAGTCACGAAAACAGTCTCTTTATAAAATATAAAACGAAAGCTGCGTACAATGTGTACATTATAAAATATAAAATGGAATGGAGATTAATGTTATTTACTCTGCAGGGGCGAGAACTTCTGGTGGAGGAAAGCCTCTTCATTGGACATCCTGCCTGAAAATAGCTGAGGACTTGGCAACTGGACTGCTTTATATTCATCAGAATCCTGGCTTAACACATGGAAATTTGAAATCCTCCAACGTGCTGTTAGGGCCTGAATTTGAGTCCTGCCTCACTGATTATGGTTTAACAATGTTCCGAGATCCTGATTCACAGGAGGAACCAAGTGCTACTTCTCTCTTTTACCGAGCACCCGAGAATCGGGACACGCGAAAGCCAGCCACACAACCCTCTGATGTCTACAGTTTTGGCGTCCTGCTTCTGGAACTCCTTACGGGTAAAACTCCATTCCAAGACCTTGTTCAAGAACATGGTTCGGATATTCCTAGGTGGGTAAGGTCGGTACGCGAGGAAGAAACGGAGTCTGGGGATGAACCTGCCTCGAGCAATGAAGCTGCAGAGGAGAAACTTGAGGCTCTTATAAACATCGCCATGGCCTGTGTGTCACTTGCACCGGAGAACAGACCATCAATGAGGGATGTTTTGAAGATGATAAGAGATGCAAGGGCGGAATCTCACGTTTCATCGAATAGTAGTGACCATTCACCTGGAAGATGGTCAGATACGGTTCTAGGCTTGCCTAGGGAAGAACATTCGAGTATTTGAGTGGGTCAGGTACAGGTACTTGCGCGGCGGCTTTATTTTATGTATTCGATTCTTTTAACATCTTCGACAAGGCATTGTAGAGTCCACCGATGTAAAGTTATTCACTTCCATTCTTGATTCTGAGTCCATGTGCTGTGGCCTGAATTGCTGTCATTTGGAGTTCTATTAATGGTGATTGGGATGCTCATTGTAGAACAAAAGTTGACAGATTCAATTTTATCAAGGACATGGTGCAACCCTTTATGCTCTATGATCAGAAGAATACTATCCAAACTTAGTGATTCGGTACTACGAGCATTATGACATCAAAATAGACATTTGCTTCATAATAAACACATTCGTCAAATTCTCTTTTTCTGTTAGTTAAAAACTAAGGTTTAATTGGACATAGTTTGGGTCGTGAGAGTCGGCCAAACCGTGTTGACGATTGATTCACATAAGGTAATGGGAATGAGAATGAGAATGAATATAGGGAAGAATGGAAATGGATATAATCATTATAATTATGATTGTTGGTTAAGATGAATGAATGATTACTATTACCTTTGATAGTGGTTAATTTGTTAAAAATCTTGAGAAATAAAAATTTGTTAAATTTTTGTTTTATATCAAATTTTAAATATAAATTAATTAATTATATTTTATACATCCTATTTATAATGACATAATGTTCAAAATTAAGTATATTGTGATTTTTTTCACAATTTCAAAAATTGTAGATTTTTTTAAAAATTCTATTTGTATTTGTTACCATTAAATTAATATTATTTGTTAAGCCTGTAATTTATTATGATTGTTTAAATTACTATGAAAAACTGTAATTAATAATAATAATCACACCCCTAAGTTTATTCACTCTCGATGAATGGTCCAATTAAAAGTATGCATAAAGCTCTTGTATCAGGGGAATAAATTAATGATTCCTATTCCTCTGAATTATTAGGGGAATGGAATATTGCCGAGAATTGGGTAATGAAAATATTACCCTTTTAATGATAGTTTAATGCCTAACACAAATTTTTATTCCATTTTTATACATTTTTCTTCTTTACAGCCAAATAAGCATACCCTCAATGTTATCAGGGCACTATTTATATCCATGCCTGTATTGGTGACATTGAACCTGTGTGAATATGGACACAATTTGGGCTATGCATGTGTTGGAGGCCGAGTTCTTCCTGAAACTTCACTACAGTATCTAGGGAGGTGCATCTCCCAGCCCGTATTCAACCAAAAATACAAATTTTGCCTCAAAATTTTCTTTAATTCTTTAAGGTCTTATTTAGTTGAGAGATTAGGGATGGAAAGAAATGAAACGTAACATAATTCTATCGTTTGTTTGCAGATTTCATAATAGAATGGAATAAAATGAAATGGAAGCGAAGAGTTTCATGTTACGTTCTATTTCATCATAAACAATGAAAATAAGAAACCACATAAACTAATTATGCTTGGATAAGGAAACCTCCCAAATCTCAAGAGCCAATTGAGAAGTTAGTCACCTTATGTAGTAAGAGAAACTATCCTTTTCAAATTACGTAGATGCCTTTAACACCCACAGCTCTCTAAGACGGAGATTTAGAGAATAAAGGCTAAGATGGTGATTGAACACTAAGGTCTTCCACTCCCTAATCTTCAGCAAGTGCAACATTAATAGCTAAAGCCCTTCGTTGACAACTGATATAGCCTTTGACTATTTTAAGAACATATAGGATGCACCAAGAGGCAAGTATTCAACCATCCAAGAACTCAGGTCTTTCATTCTCCATTCACCAAGCTATTCACTAAGGAGACTTCGCAATAAGTAAGCTCCTTAGAGAAGTTAATAAGATCTTACCTATCTTATATCAAAGCTCTAAATTCCTACAATTTTGCAAGAGTTTAAACCCTCAGCTTGTTGCAACATTTTGATTCGGACCCGCAACTCCAGCCTGTTAAACTGGACGACTTCATATGAACCAGAATTTTTTCTAATGGTAAAACAATATTAGAATTGATGTCAAATCCTACGCTCAAAATATGACCGGTGACAGGGTCCCATATCTGGTATCTAAAGATATGGGAGGGATTTTGCGCAAAAAGGCATCTTCGTGCCAACCAAAACAGGAATAGAATCTGTGATTCAATAATTTCAATCATCCCATACTACACTACAATTGGACCAGGACGCCAATCAATCAACCCTTCCACACGATAAACTCCTCGCCATCCGTATAACCCGAGATGATGGCATCAAACAACTAGGCTTTGGCCTTCTTGCTCTTCGTCTTAACACCATCATCCTCCTTTGCCTCACTGTCTCCATCATTACCCTTCTTTCGCTTATTGCCTTGCCTGGGTTTGTCAGCAGTTGGTAGCTCTTTAGAGTCATCTATATCAGGTCCTTCAGGTGATGATGTCTTTTCTTTTTCTTCGGCAACAGTTGGCATGTCATGGACACCATTCGTTTCATGCTTTTGGGTTTCCAGGTGCGGTTTGGATTCTACTTGTTCCTTCAAGTTATTATTCACCTGCACTGGACAGGTTTCAGCAGAATCACCAGTATCAGAAGTAGCTTTTGGCATCTCATGAGCATCATTGCTTTCCTCACTGCAATCTTCTGAATTTTCCATCTCTTCAGTTTTCTGCTGCAGCGATTCAATAACATCCATCAATTGCGTATTGACCTGTCATGCATCGCAGATTTCATGAGTTTTGCTGATACCTTAACAAATTAAAAAACAATAATTTAATAATAATTTGAAGCCATCGCAATGAACAACCAGAACAAAAGAAACCTCTTGTTACATTACATCAACAAAATGAACGCAACTGATTGCTTGCAGTACCTGTGGATTCTGAAGAAAATCAGCTATGTCGGTTGGGCACACAGGGCATTTCATTATATTTTTTTGTGCTCTTAAAGTTCGTCTTCCTTCACATGTCCTCTGTCTAATGTGACTTTGACCAGCAAAAGCACCTTCTAAACATGCTTTGCAAAAGTTGTGTGCACAAGGTGTAGTCAAGGGATTAGTCATCAACTTCCGGCAGATCTGACAGCTAAACTCTACAGGAGCAATAACCAGATACACACTTTTGCTTGATATCATAGTAAAACAGTTGACCATCCAAACTAAATAGTAAGCACTTAAAAGAGTCTGAAGCCTGCAAGCAGGTACTTAGTAATTATCCAACCTTTTAGAAGTTTTTCTTTCATTGCCAATTTCAACCCTTTCTTGCTCTTCCTGATTATCATGCCCTGTTTTGGACTTGCACAATTGACTCCTTTTTGGCTAGATGGGGGAGTTTTTTTCCACAACCAGCAACCTTTCTCATCCTAAAAACAGAAGCATTTATGACATATATAAACAATGGCACATATCTGGCTAGCACATTTTGCTATAGCAAGAAAATTTTTGCAATTGAGAAGGGTATGCAATGGATGGGGGTGTATCCTTCTACTAGGTGCAAAATTATGCATAAAATTCAATCTAGGACAACGTTTCATGCAAGTGTTTTAGTGTTGGTAAGATAAACAATGAGCATTCAGTTATGGAATGCAAAGACACCACATTAGCTTACATCAAAATCCCAGGCTGGGGATCCCTTCCTTTCAATTAAATCAACTGCATTCTTTAACTCCCTGATGACTGGAAAAGGCCTGGGGCGATCACCATGTACATCACTGCAATGTGATTTTAAAAATAATAAGCACATAAACGAAAACAAGGAAGGTAAGAGAGTAAAACTGAAGTCATTCAAACCTAGTCCAAGGGGCAGGATCATTGTCACATCTAACAAAAAGATATCTGCAAACCTTGAAGCCCTAACATAACAACGAAGTTTACCGGTTAGGAAACATCATTCAGCTTACATGAAGCTTAGTTGGTTACCCTCTATGGAAAGATTATTACGACATTAACCTGCTTTCCACTCTTTCGCCAACATTTCTCAATTCTATAAATCCCATCATAGCGTACACCTTTTTCAGGTGCATAGGCAGAACGTTTCTCCTTATGGGACCTGCACACAAAATGGAGAAATGATTTTATGCTATCATCAATATTTTAAAAATCAAACCAAAAATTAAACTAATAAGAAATTTAAGATTTAAAAGTACATACTTTATTAAAGTGTCACAATACTGGTATACAATAAAAATTGAACAAAATTAAAAAATTTTAAATGTGGTTAAAGAAAGTATCATTACAATTTAAAGAAGTTAAAGCTTAATTGAAAAAAAGATTATTAAATAAAACTAATTAATTTATTCTAAGTTATAAAAATTAGTTAGCTTACAAAAATTGATCAATTAATTAATAACAAATTTTTAATAATAACAATTATTAATATAAATCGAACCAAAAAGTTGGTTGATTTAAGAATTTACAATTAAACTGATTAAACCAGTTTGAATTTTTAATCATTGGTTATCATCAATAGTAGAAATCACTATTCATAAACAAGTTTCCATTATCCAAGAAATATGCTTCTTATAAAGAATAAGGTTGCAGCTGCTGCATAATGCACACAACAGGAAATGAAAATGGAAGTCAATTTTGGGTAAACTAATCATTGGCATTGAAGAAAACATACTGTAAGTAATCCTAACATTTTATGCTGCCATAGTTTAGACAGAAATCAAAATCACCTGACTACTCTCACAGGATAACCAAGCTTACAGCTGAGTCGCAATGCTTCGTTGCCCTTTTCAAAAGTCTGATCAAAAGAATGCGATTTGTTTGTACGCTTATTGCCACTAAGGTCCCTTCCTCCACTGGACACACAAAATTGCCAAAACAAAATCATACATAAAAACAGAGAAACTACCAAATATTACTTCTAAAAATTATGAGCTAAAGCATAAAATTAGCCCGTCATCTCTTACGATCAGTCACTGTAAAG
>JANVCQ010000230.1:7169229-7190302 GCA_025531925.1 Erythroxylum plowmanianum
ATTGAAGTGCTTTGATTATGTATGAGTTTGATTATGTTGGGATACCGGACAGGAGGTCCGATGAATTGTGTTGATTGAGTTGAAAATATAAAAGTGCGAATTGTTTGAGAATTGATGGTATTTATTTTTGTATGTGATAGATTTTTATGAAAAATGGCTGATAAAGAAGAATGAAATAAATTGACATTGTGGAATTGATAAATTCCATTTAGAAATTTGTATTGTTTTGAAACGTGGACATGTTTTTGAAACATGGGCACGCCATTGAATAAAGATGAATAAAATGAAAAAGAAGAAAAAAAAATTTATACCGAATTTGAGTGGCTTAGATGTAATGTCTTATTGGTTTCCAACGCGACGCTTTTCTAAAATATTTGTTCTCGGATGTGGGAATTAAGTTTTTGTTCTTAAGCGATTTGTTTCGTCGATTCCTAGCCATTCGATTCGCTTTCGATACCTTCGCTTTTGGTTTTCCGCGTTAGATTTCCTTCGTTTTCGCTTTCGGGATTTGTTTTTGATTTTTCTATTTTTCGTATTTTCGGTTGGGGTCCGGTTCCAAAATCGGGTCCCAACAAATAGCATCAGATGCTAGAAAGTAACAGATATTATAAAGGAGAAAAAGAAGATGAAGAGTTGAAGGTAGATGAAATAAAAACATAGATAAACAAAATGATAGATGCTCACCATAATATGCTAATGACAATCCCAATAGCAACATTATTGTAGCAAATATATCCACCTACACCTACATGTGAATGCAAATTCAATAAGCCACCAATAGTTTTACATTACTACTCATCTCAAAGTTATTCACCTCAAAATGCTAATTATGGTGAGTGAATGCTTCTAAAATCCTCATTCTTGGGTCATGCATATAAACCTTTTAGGTTATGCAAGGGCATCAGCTACTAGATTTTCATCGTTTATATGAAGAGATTTTATCTCTGTCTTTTTTTTCCATGTAAATGGCTTTACAGATGAGGGTGCACTACCCCGCAACCTAGGACTTTTAGGGTTTTACTCCAATTGACCTACCTAGAAGAATCAAACTCTATTGATAAGGAAGGGGCACTCCCCTCCTTATCAACTAGTCTATTTGTTTTTCCTTTCATCCATCCATCCATTTTAAACCACAATCCTAGCAGTAGATTTAGGTCATTCTTTTCTCTCTTATTTATTTGTCCATGTGTTAGTTATAATGTCTATTGTCTATGTAGATCATGTTTTCTCTTAACATAGAGCAGTTATCTCCTTGAAATGTGTGCCTAATAGAGTGTTTTAAGAGCAATGAAGCGGGAGAGGAGAAGTTGTTCATCAAGAATTTGGTTTTTCGAGATTGTAGGTTTCTCTTTGACGAGTTGTTAGCTAGTCTTTTTTAAACTTAGGTAGCAAAGAAAGAAAGGCAAGCAAACAAAAATCCATTCTTAATCACACCATAGATAATGGTACGTAGTAGTGTAGCGTAAAATCTTGTAGGAATTTATATACACCAAAAAGCAGGTTGAACTATTGCATTATTTATACTAACTTTACAAGAATCTTAGTCGTAGATTCTTCTAGCCATGTATTCATTTTTGAGATCATGACCAAGAAGCTAAATAAATAACAGAAGTTCTCTATGCTTCTTTTTTCACTAAAGAAACTTATTGGCACAAAAATATGAAAAATGATGATCAACAATAGCTCTTTTCTCAGCAAGTAACATAGAGAAAGGATTAATTACTTGCATTGTAAATGATCAAAAGATTTGTTTTAATTTAAGATTTGACTAAATATAAGTATAGAGAAGAAGTCTTGTGCTTAGAGAGGTTATTCTTTATCCATGTAAGAAATTAGACTAACTGACCTGCATGTAACGACAAACACACCCTAATTTTTGTCCAAAAAAGTCTTAAATTGAGTAGACTCGTGAAATTTTAGACATTCTATGAGTCAGTTACAAGTTTAAGTCCTAAACTTATCAAATTCAAAAAATTTAAGCCTTAATTTGGGCTTTTAGCCATAAATCTTATCCATATTTTTCGAACTGCTTAATTTGGAAACTTATGATAACAGTAGCTTCAAGCGAGATTTCAACCTTGATACTTTTTGATTATAAAAATACTAAATAAATTAAATTTTTAGCTATCTTTTTAAGATTTTCAAATCATTTTGAATGTCATCAGTTAAAGTTCAAATGAGAAAGTTAAAGCCAAAAAAACTAAAAGCAATCAAACCATCCAAAACTATGAAATTAAGCTCATTTTGCTTCTTTTGCTCCATTTGTTACATAAGCATTACATTAAGTAGTAGATGACATATAAATAGTCTATTAAGCATTTATCAGTCATAGTGCATTAAAAGCTACAAAGAAAGTGACGAAGATAAACACAAAGATAATAAGTTTAACAAGAACGTCAGCTTATTATATGAATTTCATATTTGATTTGTACGTGAATAGTTATTAATATTTGAGTTTAATGTTTTTTGAAAATTTGATAGAATATCATTTATCAACCAAAAGAAAGCATCAATATAAGATGTAATTTTACAAACATCAAGGCCTCACATAACACAAAACATTACATCATTCGAGTAACTTCAGACAATAAACACCAATTATTTTCCTACTTGTTATAGTCTTGTTTTAGGTCTCAAGGTTCTACCTTTGCTTCAGAGATTTATTGAATCCCTCTCCAACATTTTCACAACCAAAATCTCCCTAATCTAGCTATAGATTATACGAGATAGTGCATATTTTTTCAATTGTTTGATTTATGAATATTTTATAGTTTCTTTCATGCCAAATGGAGTAGACAACATAATTAAATGCTAGGCTTAAGTAGACCTAATATTTTCCCATTTTCCTATATTAGATATTAGCCCAGTTAAGAATTCTATCCCAATTTGTTTGCGGATAATTCAGGTTCAAAATTTAAAGCATCTTGACCATGCTAAACCTGTATTGAAAAAATAGGTGGGGAATAGTTTCAGTAGGTTGATTACAAAGTGAGAATTGTTAGTCTATCAGGCCATGGATCTTGTCCTTAGTTTCAATCTACCCCTTGTTACTAGCCAAGTAATTGAAGAGGCTTTAGGCGTCAAGGTTCTTTTCCATACTATATTGTACCACTCGATATTTAGACTAAGAGGTCTAAATAGATTGAGACAAGAAGAGTTATTGAAAAATCTTCTCTATTTTTAGTAGCCAAACATGTCTATCTAAGGATCATCAATGAGTGTAGTTAGGGAAATAGGTTTCTAATATGTTTAAGACCCTAAAGTTACAATGCAATACATTTTCTTGAATAATGAGATTAACTTGAGCATTGAGAGGAAATCTTGAGGTGAATTGTCTCAATTGATCTCTCACCATAAGGGGGCTCTAGTTTATCTGATTATCAAACTATAACCAAATCTCCTACTTTTCCCCAATCAGTCAAAAACGATGATGTCTGAGATAATACTCATTCACCCATCTTGACTATAAGGCTTCCTTATCACTAAATAGTCTCCAAATCCTCTTAGCCACCTGCACTAACTGGATTAATTTTAAATGAACAATTCTAAGACCTCCCTCTTGCTTACTCCAACATAGTTATTCCTATTTAATCTTAGCCCCTTTTGGAATTTCTTATTTTCTTGACCATAAGAAGTTTTTATGCAATTATTTAGTTCTTTGTTTATCTTCTTTAGAATCAATAGATAAGAGCTCCAACGAGAATTTAGATTTTTCAAGACTAAAATTATAAGCTGGAGTCTTCCAGCTTGGAACAGGAATCTGTTTTGCCAGAGCATATGTTCTCTTCTTGGTCATCTTTAGTACAGGTAAGCAATCGTGATATCTTAGTTTTTTTGAAGTGACCCCTAAATATTTGAAAGGTATTTCTTTAGGATCTAATCATGTGATGGCACTCAAACTAGGGGCATTGTTCACATCATATGAGAAATAAATTGAGCTCTTTTGAGGATGAATTCACAAAACTGACAGCCTACAAACTAACTTAGATGAGTTAGACATTAAGTCAATGGTACTATTCTCAGCTCCACAAAACATCATAAATTCATCTGTAAACGCAAGAAGAGTAAGTTTTAGATCTCTACATTTATGGTGATAAGTAAAACTAGGGTTGAGTTAGCAAATTTTCTATGACTATCTGGATAACACTTCCAATAACAATATAAATAAGTAGGGGGGTCACCAAATCCCATAAAGAGCTTACGAAGTACCATTGATTAGAGAACTAAATGAAGTGGTTAAGATGCAGGCTTTAATCCGGCTTATAGATTTAGCAGGCAAGCCAAACCATTCCAAGCTTATGAGAATGAAGTTCTTGTTTAATATATCAAATGCTTTGGAAAAGTCTACTTTGATAGCACAGTTCTTGATGGGCCTCCTTGTACCATGATCTTTCATCAGTTCTTACACCATCAATATATTGTTTGAGATTAATCTACTTGGTATGAAGGCTCCCTATATGTAGTAAATTATATGTTTTAAGGTTTCCTTCAATATCCTCACTATAATCTTTGAAATCACTTTGTACCCAATGTTACAACATGAGTGATATATGCTTAATTGATTGTACATTTATTGCATAACACTTAGTGATTAATGCTATGAAATGTTTAAGAAACTCATTTTGGTTTATATTTGGTTTTTGTTATAATTTGGAAGCACAAGAGCTAAAGTAAGTTAAAAGAATATTATTTGAGCCATCCTCTTGATGTTCACACTCAATTGTCCTTGTGGAATAAGAAGGAGACAATCGGGGTGAAGTCAGAGCAAGAAAATCCAAGGAAATGAAGCTTTCAAGATGATTTGGAAGATACATGACCTTGTATCTGTTCACACAGCCGTGTATGTATTCAAAAGATATTTTTTTGACTTACAAGATTGGATATACTGCTGTGTACCGAATTGTGTGTAGTCACAATTTAGGTAGCTTTCTTGTCATTCATGGTTTGATATATAGCCGTGTATTAAACTGTGTATATGCCTAGAAACCTAATTTTTCATATAAATAGAACATTTTGATGGAAAAAGATGCATGGATTGGTTTTTGGAGAAAATGAGGGGCAGAGAACTCATTCTTTGGAGACCAATAAAGGAATAGACTTCCCCATTCTGGCTCCGAAGTGAAATCAAAGCCAAAGAAACGTTTTGGGCATCTCTCCATTGTGTATTATGTTCTTTATATCTTATAGATTGTTTGCGTTATCCTTGTTTATTGAATTCGGTGTTGTGTAAGATTTTAATGTCTATTAGATTATTTTTATGTAAACTCATTGCTAGAATATTAAATATAATACGTAATAGTTGTGTTTGGATTCATTTGTAGCAACTGTTGGTTTTGAATCATTAGGGATAACTTAACCTAGGTTAAATAACTTGAGCTTATGTGGTTATTACCTTGATTAATTTGTTTTCCTAACTTGTAATGTGGTTGTCCGACTAAATCTAGAGAGCTTGTTTTAGGTTGTTTAATAGTTAGATAATCCTTTTTACAAAAATAAAAATTTTAATAAAAATCCCTCCCCCTCCCCCCGACTACTTCTGCCTCCCTCTCTCATTTCTCTCTCATTGTCTCACACTCTCACTCTCTCTCTTGTTCTCCTCTTTGACAGTTTCGACTCTCCTCTCTATCTCCAGTGACTGTCCTTGCACTCTCCTTACTGCTGTCAAACTATGCCACCACCGGCTACCACTGCTCTTTGGCATCACTTCCAACCTTCCACCACTACTAGAATCACTAGATCTGGCATTTCAATATTTCTGATCCAGATTTAAACCCAACCAAATTGAACCGAATCGATCTAACATTTAATTGCATTTTTTGATTTTTTGGGTGTATTTTTTTCTCTGAAATTTGAATAGCAGTTGTATTATATTTGGATGTGTATGTATGTTTTATGATGGTTGGAATTGTTGAAAACTTGGAATTGATGGAAATTGTTGGAAACATAGAATTTTTGGAATTTTTGGAAACTTAAAATTGTTAAAAATTATTGAAAACTTGGAATTGTTGAAATTGTTGGGAATTGGAATTGTTGAAATTGTTGGAATTCTTGAAAATTTTGGAATTGATTATGTAAGTTGGTGTTGTCTGTGTGAAATTCTTGGAAAATTAATGGACTGAAAAATTTGGGTAAGAAAATAAGAATGTTAATTAAAATTGGTGAATGAAAGATTGTTAAATCAAAGTTAGGGAATTAGGACTTTAGTAACAATATTGATTATAATTAAGAAAGCAAACTAATTATAAGCATTATAAATTGAAATGTATAAGTAAACAAAATATATTAGTTTATAGTTGAATTACGAGATTACAAAAAGTAAGTTGTAAACTTATAGTTATGAGTTATGGTTGAAGATGAATATGTTATAGTTATGAGTATATGTCTTTAGTTTATGGTTGAATAATGTAATCATATAAAATGAGTTATATTATATAATATGTATTGAATTGTTAGTTTTTGACTTATTGCTAAATTGTGTTGGATGAAATTGAATTGTGTATGAGGTAATCATACAAAATGAGTTATATTATATAAGATTGACATATGTATTTTGTAATTGTGTATGTTGAATACTTGAATTGTTAGTTTTTGACTTATTAGTGACTTGTATTGGATGAAATTAAGTTGTGTATTATGTAATAATAGAAAATGAGTTATATTATATAAGATGGACATACATATTGTGTAATTTTGTATGTTGAATACTTGAATTATTGGTTTTTGACTTATTAGTGAATTGTGATGGATGAAATTGAATTGTGTATGATGTAATCATATAAAATGAGTTATATTATATAAGATGTATATGCGTATTGTGTAATTGTGCTAGTTTGGACTTTTGAGTTAAAACAATACATATTTTTTGATAGTAGTTGATAATGAAATTATGTGTTATTTATTTTTATATATGTCTTTATTTATTTTTATAGATAAATGGAAGGAAGTTAAAGTACTACTGATCATTCAATTGCTTCAAAAAGATATAATGATCCAGCTTAGATATTAAAGAAGTGTTTAGCTGGGGTTAAAGGAGATGTGGAGCCATAAAAAAAACTAAATCATGATGTGAAGTGACAAATGAAAACTTTGTGTGAAGAGTATCATCACGAGAAAGACAGAAGGGAGAGATTAAATTATGAAATTAGTTGTGGAAGTTCATTTGTTAGTGTTTAGGATGATAGTGGAAATATTGAAGTTAGTAGTATTCCTACCTAACAAAAAGTGAATGTTGCATCTGAACCTAATGTTAGGAAAAGAAGAAGGCAGGTATCATATTTTTTTGCACTGCGAAAATTCCTGGAACTAAACCTTCAATTCGTAGTGTCATGTAATCAAAAGAAGCAACTCACAATGTAGATATGACAATAGCTAAATGGTGGTATGATTCAGGTGAAGCATTCAATGCTTCCTAATCTTATTATTATTAGTCGGTGCTGGATGCTATAGCCTCTTACGATCTAGGATACAAACCTCCTTCTATTGATGAATACAACGGAAAACTTTTGAGTAGCTCTGTTTATGAAATTAAAAAGTTATTTAGAAGAAATAAAAATGACTTGGGCTACTTATGAGTGTTTAATCATGTGTGATGGTTGGACAAATAGTAGGCATGAGTCTATGATTAATTTTTTGATTTATTCTGCAGATGGCTTAATGTTTTTAAGTCTATTGATGCATCTGGCTTGTTAGGAATGTTGATACTTTATTTGAAATATTTGATAAAGTTGTAAATGAAGTAGGATCAGAAAATATTATTCAGTTCATTACTGACAATGATTCCACTTATAAAGCAACGGGAAGAAGATTACAAAACACGTAAAATTCTTTCTTTTAACTTCATGTGCTGCACATTGTATTGACTTAAAGCTAGAAACTATAGGGGATATTACATATTTTCCTATTATTGATGAGACTGTCCAGAAAGCAAAAAAGATGACCAAGTTCATCTCTAATCATGCATGGGTCTTGAATTCAATGAGAAAGGATTTTACCAATGGTAGCAATTTGTGTTATCCTGCTGTTACAAGATTTGTAATAAATTTTTTATCACTTCAGTGTTTTATTAAGATAAAGAAAAAGTTAGGACAGATCTTTACAAGTGATAAGTGGGTTGCATATCAGGATGCTATGTTTAATGCTAGATTGGAGGTTTTCATAATTATACTTGAAGATACTGAATTTTGGTCTCAATGCCAATTTTTCATATGAGCTTGTGAGCCTTTGGTGAGGGTACTTCGTTTGGCTAATAGTGTTGAAAAGACAACAATGAGTTATTTCTATGATGTCTTGGAGAGGGTGAAAGAAGCAATCAAGGATAATATGAAAAATATGCCTTATTTGTACACACCTTATTTTGCAGTCATCAATGAGAGATGATAAAAGCAATTTTCTCTTTATTATTTGCAGCTGGGGCATTTTTGAATCATAATGTATATTTCATACCAGGTTTTACAAATAAAGCTGAAGTCAATATGGGAATGTTGTTAAATATTACAACAATTGTTGCCATGAGATGATACAAGATCTCTTAAGCGCACAAATGGAGATTTATAAGGAGTCTTCTGGGAATTTTGGGATGCCAACTTCTATTCAATAAAGAGCAAAACTTAATCCAGGTATATATTTTTTCATTTTTGTTATTTGTTAAAAATTAATTATCACTTTATTTTGTTTATAACGCTACTTTTGTTATCTTAAGACTTACAATTTCTTAGTGGGACCAATTCAGAAGTAGTGTTTCAGAATGACAAAGGTTTGCAATTCAAATTCTAAGTCAATGTGTGAGCGCAATAAGCTATTAAAAGAATTATAGCATATTTGAATTCATCAATTCCAAGAAAAGGAATAGATTAGAGCATAACAGATTGAATGACTTGGTACTTGTTTGGTACAGTTTAAATATTTGAGATTATCATTATTAAGTTAGATGAAATTTCTTATAATTTTTTAATAATTTAATTTTATTGTTTATTAGGACTCTTAATAGAATAAGTAGTTCAGTAGATCTAATTTGCATTGATAATATCAATCTTCTAACGCATAAAGAATCAGGTTTGATAAAAGAGAGTGACTTAGATGAGAAAGCATTGACATGTTATTTGGAACAATAAATTTGAATGATAGTGATGATGAGGCTCATCTTAATAATAAGAATTTTGTACCAAATGAGATTTGGGGTCAATGTAGTTATAACGAGTATCCCCACGAGACGATTGAATGAAGTTCCAAGTTTTTATTTCTCATCTTCTTTTAATTTTACTTATATTTAATTTATATGTTAAATTCTATATATGCAATTTAATTATAAATGTTTTCGTTTCAGGTTTCATGATTGTTTTATCATTACAAACTCTTTTTATAAATTATAATAGTTAGAGAGCTAAGGATATTTACTATTCTATTTATTTGATGTTTTCATATAATTATCATTTATTATATAATGAAATTGTAATATTTTAAATAATTTGTATTGTTCTTAATTTTATATTTGTATGATGATTAAATGATCTTCTTCATATTAATTGTAGTTATTATTTATATGTGAAATACTTGAAAATTAATGTTTATAAAAATAAATAATTGTTGTTATTTAAAATTTTTATTATTAAGATTTTTGGAGACAAGGTTGGAGTAAAATTATAAAGTATATGGTACAATATATTAATGAACTATTTTACAAATTTTTAAAAATTTAAGAAATATTTAATAAATTTTGAATATTATTTGAAACGATACTCGATACTGTACCAGAATTAAATCTGGTACGGTACCAATATGATATTCATAACATTGCTATTAACAGATATATTATTTAATTATTTAATATATTAATTTTAATAAGAATTATGAATAATTTAATTTTATATTTAATTAAATTAATAAATAATTATTATTATGAATAATTTAATTTTGTTTGATAATTTTATTTAATTTTTGTAATTAAATAAATTAAATTAAATAATTATTAATAATATAATTAAATTTAAAAAATATATATTTCAAATAAAATTTGATTTAATAATAAAAATATATTTATAAATAAAAAGTTAATTTTAAAAATATTTATTTTAATAAAATAAAATAATTTTGTTAATAAATATTATATAATAGATTAAAATAAATTTATTTAATTAAAAATAATTTATCTTTAAGTTTTATCTAATATTTAATTATTATCAATAGTATAAATATGGCATTGAAAACTAAATAGAGTTTTGTTTTTATTAAAAAGTAGACTAGAAACTATTTATATATATATATAAAAGGCAACAATTACACAACCAAATGGTCACTTCATTTATGATATTTTTACGTGAACAAATTCATTAACCATTGAAAGGCCATAAATTCTTAAAAGAATTGAAGGCTTACATCCTCATCAGTCTTCTTCCTCATCTTGTCACTAAGCTCTTAAACAATTTAAATCCTACATCTCCATTGATTACAGTGGAAATGTACTAATTAATTAACTGAGATCCTATCTATATACTGATTCGGCATTATGGGTCCCAACCTTACAGCCAAAATGTGGCATTGGAGTCATTAAATGAGTTTGTCATGATTGGCGCGAAATAAAGGACTGAATTGCAGTTGAAAGATCGTTGACTGCATTGACAAGGTTGGATACGCTTTGACGGTTGGCGTCAATTTGAGCCTCTTGGATCTGAAGCCTACGTTGCTCAATCTCCATCACTTCTCGATGTCGTTTGTCTTTCTTCTCTTCACAGTTTCTGATTGCTCTTGCCAAGATTTTTGCACTCTTCATGATGCTTGACCCTACTTTTTTATCCCCCCTTCTTCTCTTTGTATCAAGTTTCTCGCTGGTTTCTTTCGTCCCAGACGATTCTCCTGATTCAGCAGACAAAATATATTACTTCCATACATACATGTAAAAGTTACAGGCACTCTAATGCTCAGCAAAATGGCTATAAAACAAAAGCAGAACCTGTACATATATATATATATATTGAGCATCCTTATATATTTTGTAGGGATAAGATTGCGTACTATCAAACCTCCTCAGACCCTGCTTTATTGTAGGACTTCAGACTAAGTGTGATGATGATATATAGAGCATCCTTAAGGAATAATGGTGAACTTTGAAGTTGGATTAACAGTGTTTGTTCCATATACACTTGCACAATAATTTGCGAAAGCAATTGGAGGAGTGCCACATGAGAATCCCATAAAGTTGCAGTGGGATCCTTTATATGTAGCACTTTTTGGTGGTACAAACAATTCGACTCAAAAGGTCAGGTTTTAGTAAGCATGTGGCCTATTGCAGACAGTTTTCTTTTCTGCATTCTCTGATTGGTCATTTCATTTTGATTTCATAAGCCGAAAAGATAATATGATACTAATGGTTGATTCGTCATCACTGCCAACTTATATGAACTAATACTGTGGATGATATGTGTCTCTTTTTCTTTATCTGACACTTTGGATGATATGATGATGGACCACCTGGGTTAATGAGTTCATATCACCTTCTAACACCTCCTTTTTTCCTTGAAGTAATCACAGATATCATTTAGCTAGTGTTCAGAACCATGGCATGCATGATTGTGCATATTCAACTTTATGATTAATCAACCTCTAAAAACATATGTTTTGGGTAGGATAGGATTATCAGTCAAAATGTTAAGAGAATGGAATGGTCAAAGTGGCTATCCTGATACAAGGGTCCATGCAAATTTAGTTGTACTGTATTATTGTACAACCAAGGGTACGCTCGTAACAGAATAATATGGACAGTAGTGGCAGAGACAGGGTTTTCAAACCCTGCAAGTTTGACCAAAATCATTTAAATTTATAACCCCAAACACAAAACCAAACAAAATAGAGTTTCATGTGGGACTGACACACCAAAAATGCAATGGGAAAGAAAAAGCAAAGGAAAAAGTACCTGAAACCGGGGCATCCACCTCCGTTGCCGGCAGAGCAGTAGTAGGCCGGACAGTCACCGGAGTTATTGCCGATGACACTACATGGAACTGCTGCTCTTGTCGTTGGTGTTGTTCTTGTCGATCATGTTGCTGTTGTTGTTGGGCACTGATCAGCATTTGTGGTGTAATGTCGTGGTATTTCCTTTGGACCACTTGGTGGAGAGCCTCGTAAACCTCGAGAGACAAGTTGGACGGGAGGTTATGGTCCTTACGTTGATGTCGGTCCATGTTCCAGTAGGAAGGAGTGAATGAACCGCTGGAACTGGCATTGGATGACCTTAACTGATAATCTCGGATTTTCTTGTAGTCTCGTAGGAGATTATCCCACTTATCATTGCATTGGTTCTGGCTTCGGAAACAACCATTTGCCCAGCAGTAGTTCTCTACCCATTTCCACCGGAGCTCCGCAGGTTTGGGTGATGAAGATGACAACGGAAGGTTGTTAGGTTTGGAGCGGCGATCTTCGTCAAGCTTCTTGGCTGTGATTAAGAGTAGAGTTTCTTGAATTGTCCAGTTGCCTTTGCGATATTCACGGTTGCTACTGGTAGTGGTGGTGGCGGAAGAGGGGAGGAGGGGGAGGTGTGACGGTGGTGTTGACGCAGTTGGTGGCAGCAGAGGTGTTAATGGAGGTTCAGACATGGCTATGGAGTAGAAGAGGTAAGCATTAAAGAGAAGTGGAGAGGGTAAGTGATGAAGACTGAAGAGTTAGTTGTATTGTATGGTATTTAGAAACGGGAGTGAGTTGAAATTTGTCGTTTAGTTTGTCTTCCAAACGGAGGCATGAAAATGAGAAATAAATGTGGCCAACTATGATGGTCCTGCATCAGTGAAAATATGACATATCATACTTTTGTTATTAGCATTGGAATATAAAATTTGTATAAAAACTTACAAATGGGTCTATCGAAAACAATCTCTCTATTATATAAGGATAAAATTGCATATTATTAGACCTCTCTAGATCCCACTTCACTGCGAAACTTCAAACTGAGTGTGATGATGATGATAATTTAAACATAAAACTTAACAATCTCTCGAATCATTATATTTTACAAAAAGGTAATTTCCGTGACTCGAATGTTGTAAAAGAGTAACCTTGCTAGGTTCGCCCTTCCTATATTAGCTTAGGAGTAATTTGTAGAATCACATTGAAAATGAAATTTACCTTCCCGTTGATGATTGAGTATTGGCTATGCTTAAATTAATTCTTTACTAAAACATAGATTGAAGACAGTGAAATTAAAGTCTGCAAACAGTAACAAAACAATTGAATTGAAATAGTACCCCGTAAATCTGTTATGTCATGCGCCATTCCTGAAGTATGTACATCAAAAAGTTTCTATAACACAAGCTCTGGGCAAAGTAAGAAGTTGAAGAAACAAAAAGCCTAGAAAGCTAGCCATAACAACCAGCATCTTGAATCTCCAAATTTCATTCCCAGGCAACAAAGATCATAGAGTTGGGACTCTTCAAAGCTCAAGCCTAGAAAGCTAGCCATAACAACCAGAATCTTGAATCTCCAAATCTCATTCCCAGGCAACAAAGATCATAGAGTTGGCTAGGCCGGACTCTTCAAAGCTCATTTTAGTCTCATAATCCAGATTCTTTGCCCCTGGGATAGCCTCGGTCAAGCGGAACCGCCTTGTCCCTGGCTCCTCTAATTGTGAATAGCAGAATGACCAAAGCAACTGCAAGACAATTAGATAACCTTTAGTTTCACCAAGGGAACATAAAGCACCACTAATTCAATGAGAATAACTACATCAATATTGGCCCACAAACCATGTCTAAGAGGGTCAAGCTTGACATCGGTTACATAGAGAAAGGGAATGTGCGGGAACGGAACGACTTAAAGTTTGTCCATTTGCTCTAACTTACAGACAGCAGCAGTTGTAATGAAATAAATTCACAAATAATCTCTTTACTATAATTCGAGATGACCTAAGTTTGAACGTAACATGTCATTCAGACCTTAGTCCATGAAAATCAAGAAACCCAGAATTCCAGATTCTTAAGTGGCCCAAGAGACAAGCTTCACCCAACTAATACACCACAATCTTAAATGAGGGCTAAATCAGAGTTGCTTCATTCAATTACATCAGCCTAGCAGCTTCCTAAGAAAGTAAAATGTAAGTTAGCATCTATATATCTATATATAATGCAGTTCAATCTTTCAGCATAAAGATCCCTTCTTAATGTCAAGGTGGGCAAGTTCAGTAGCCAAAAACCTTGATACACGTGTTAACCATGAAGCGTCTGACAAAAGAGTTCAAAAGGAACAAAATATTTCAGGAATGCCTGACGAGCACAGGTGATTACATGCTAAATCTCCCCTTTGAAGGATAGTTTAAAAAGGTTTCAAAGGCTAAAATAAAAGGCACAGGCTTTCTTTACCTGAATTGGGTCAGATTTCAGGAAACTCCTCTGCATCCTCCTTCCATTAGGAAGCCGAACTCCAACCCGACATAGAAGGTTTCTATCACACTTGGGTTCTTCAGGCAAAGGTGGATACGTGGGTTTCCCAGGTGAAACTGGTTTCTCCTGCACCTCAGGACTGGTCACGTCTTTATCATTGGAAGGGACTGTAGCTGACTCTTTCATGCACTCCATCGAGGCAACCAATGCTTGTTGCACTTCCTCATCTTCTTCATTAGTTTCAACTGCAGGTATTGTATGTTATAAACTCAGGTTTATGATGCAAAAAGAACAGATGCATCTAAAGAATATGGAAATTTAATTCAATTTTATGTTAAAAAAAGTGATATCAAATGACTTAGATGTCATCTAATCTCAACATCGTAAAACACAGCGCAAATGCCATGAACTGTACTATGACATTGTCTCATTTACTACAAAATACATTTAATTAACAGGGGAAGTCATAGTTTACCTTTGTCTTTATCTGGAGTCCACGAGCTTCCCCTTGGACGTTTGTGAGATAGGGTTTTATGATGATCCCTTGGACCACCATCCATGAATGCTACCAGATCCTACAGTCAAAAGAATGTCAAGTTCAGCAGTGCATCAACAAAACTTGGATTCAAACATTTTCATTGATTTCAAGAACTCTCTTTACACCAGCAATTACTCTAATTATTATGAAGTAAATGCATACCTCCAGCAAATTCTCGGGTTGTACCATTCCACTCCACGAACGCATCTTTTGTCCTGTAATTGGATCAATAACGAGAACAGCAGGAACAGAATCCAATTTGTAATAGGTGCAAACTTTCCTGCCCTCACTTGTATCATCGTATACCTATAAGCAATAGTAGAGCTCAGAAAATACAGCACACATGGTAACAGTAAATCTCATTCGTTGACAAAACAGTTCATCATTATATTTTCCAAACAACTACGACCATAGCAAAGTTCACCATGAGTTATGACAATCTTTAGTACCCACTCACTTCGATCATAAAAGAAATATCTCTATGTGATGCAATTTTGAAGACTTCCACAGCAATGGATGTACTGTGAGATTGATATATTTCAGCATTAGAACAATTTAATGGCAATTTCTGAGATAATATACATATAGAAACTAAAGCTCATTCAAGGGGGATACTAACCTGCCAAAAAATAAAATTTGTACCGATAGTCTGAGCAACTGCTTCGTTTGCCCAAGTGTCCCGATTAAGCTTCAAAAAGCAACATCACAAAAATAACTGTAAATTAATCATTTAGACATGGTAAAAGGATTTCAAATCTGGAGTAGGGGATAAAGTAATATAAAGTTACCATATGTGAGCTAAATTCCTTCGTTGATTGCAAGTTCACAAGCAGCCATTTGTCCTGAACAGAAGCAGCACCCTTTGCCTGGATTTCAAAGCTCCAGAAGTTATAAGTAGCAAGCTTAAAGATGAAGCAATAGTAATACCCACAGAAGAATTGAAAGAAATGAAGAACAGAAGCCAAATTTCCACAATCATATGTGAAACTCATTCAACTATGAACAACCGTAAGAAGCGAGCAACATAGAACTAAGCAAACACAAACAGAAGACCCACATATATACTGCAGGAAAATAGAGAAGATGTAAAATGCATGAATATGTAATTGGAAAATACAGAGGGGAGCACCTAAATCAGTAAGAAAATTACATGAACTCTACTTTATATATCTCCCTTTCTCAGGGAAGATGGGCAAATATGAGACAGCAGATATAGCTTTTGTAACAGCATTTTCAGAAATGTAATAATTCTCCATTATGAAAACAATAACTTGAGAGAATGGAGAAAACAAGAGGGAAAAAGTATCAGAATTGAGGATAAATTCATAAGGTTAAGTACCTGCCAAGTTAACAATCACTAAAATAATCAATCTGGAAGTTTATCCGTATACCAACAGCACAACCACCAGATGGTTTATTATGAAATCGTAGGTCATAACATAATCATGACAAAAATCTATGAACAGTCTGATACTAAGAAAATAATATGATAGATTATTGATAAAAAGCTCCCAAAACCCTTAAATGTCAGACCTGTCATGTTCAGGTTGCAACCTTTATATTTTTCACATGATGTGACTTTAACAATACAGATTATCCTGTTTTTGGATAAGGATCACAATAAATCTTTATTCTCACAAGAAAAGGACAGAATGAGAATGATCACATATACTATTATATACTAAATCTCATATTAAAATTGCATTGAAACTTTACTACATATCATCTATATGAAAGAGAAACAATATAAGAATGGTATACACATCAATACTCCTGTCAAAAAAAGAAAAAGAACCCTTTCATTCCTCTATTTCTTACACCACTTGCTAACTTGAGTGTCAGAGTCGCAATGCCAGAGGAAGCTCTGGCAGTATGACCATTTTTCTTGCAAATCAGCATTCCTACAGGTCCCTTTCATTCCTCTATTTCTTACACCCCTTGCTAACTTGAGTGTCAAATTCGCAATGCCAGAGGAAGCTCTGGCAGTATGACCATTTTTCTTGCAAATCAGCATTCCTACAGGTAGCATCACAATCTGATTATTCATATTTCTTTCTTCTTCATTTTTTCCCTTTGGTCATAGCTAGTCACGGGGAGGGAGATGGGTAGGTGAATGATTCGATAATACTTTGTAGCCTTAAATCCAATATTGTAACTTGAAGAAATTAGAAGTTTGTAACCAAAGAAGAAATGAAAGATAAAGATGATAAAAATATTCAAATGAACATAGAATCACGTGCCATCCGTGGAATAATGACAGCCAATGAATGGAAGTATGGAACACAATTGGAATAACAAAACCAAAAAAGAAAAACTCATCAACACTCATAAATGCGGAAAGAGAAGTAAAAAAGAATTTTTACCTTTTCAAATGAGCCCTGGAACATTAAATGAATAGGAGGGCGATATAATGAAGCAAGATTATCTCGAGGATTTTCAGATGTAGCTGCACCTACTTGGTCAGATTCCCAAACTCCAGGACGTCTCATTTCCTCGTCAAAATTACGAAATGCAACAATCGGACTGGGTTCGTGCACTGGATTCCCAACCCTTGAAGCTCTATGTTAAGCAAACAGGAAACAAGGAGCACGTTTGAGAAGGAAAGCAGAAAAGGAATGGCATACAGAAATATAAAACAAAACAAAAAAGGAAATAAAAAGGGCATCTTTTATCTTTTAGTTGGACACGTACTTGTAATTTTCAGTAGCTAAATTGCAAGGTATTTATAAGCAGGCACCCCATAAAGAGAAAGATGAGGAAAAGATTTAAAACAAATAAAATGCACATAACAAAATAATAAAGTATGCAAATATCAAAAAGATCAGAAATAAATTTCCCTTCATGATGAAGGGTGCCAAAAATATTTCGAAATAGGACTTTCCAAGGGTACCTGCTTGACTTCTACACTAAGACTATCAATAAATAATGTTTTTAAATAGATCAAAGTACTATCTTGCATCTCAATCTACAACAGAATTCCATGCTGAAAGGAACATTTGAAAATAATAGTTGACAAACATTATACACAAACTTATGGAGGACTAATATTCAGAACACTTATCAGCATGACTCAAGAAAAGTTGCCGTTAAACCTTTCATGGCATTATTGATTGGTTAAATTGAAGAATCAGAAACTGAGGATGGGAAGTAAACATTAGGCTACTGCAGAAATCATCTAATGAAAAGTTTTCTCTCAATCCCTTTGTTTATCAATCTACTCCCTTCACCCTCCACCCCAACCTAGCACCATGGTGCAAAGCAGACAAAAATGTAAGAACTTCAATGTCATTCAGTTCTAGTAATAATCAACCACGCCAAGACAGAGATAGATAGAGATGGCAATAGAGAAACTAAGCTGCATGGATCAACCACAACATACCTAGAAACTTTGGCTGTTATAATTCATTATTAGAGAAAATAATTATAAATGGATAGGTTGATATTGCACCTGTACAACATAGCATCGTCATAAAGAGTGTCCCTTACAACAGGTAAAGGAGGTCGGACTTCCTCTCCGCCAACAGGTCCAACATTTTCATTTTCATTTTCAAAGTCCTTCAATCTGCTCAGTTAATATGTGAAACATGACGTTCCAAAATTGAAAACAAGAATCAAAGCCATAGGATCAGGAACTGAAAAGCTAAATAAGTAACATATCCAGAACTAAAGGGCGTACCCAGCATGGGTATCCTCCCAGGGAAGAGTGTTATCTCTTGGTGGAGAATGTTGTGTAGATGCAACTACCCCACCTTCATTGCCAATATAGAATAGCTGAATGGCTTCTTCCAGTTTCCAGCTAGTGGCCTATTAGAAGCATAGAAGATATATTCTTTAATCAATGTCAGATACATAGAGTCTACGAGGTACAACTATATTACTGCAGTTCAAAATGCATATGATGCTACAGAAGTGAATAAAACTCCAAAATAATAGAATTAGCCAACACGACAGAACGCTGCATCCAAGTCGATTGATAAAATATTAACAAAAGAAGCAATGGTAGATCAGGTAAACACCCGTTCATCCTATAGGAACATAAAAATATCAATAAATCGTGAGTCATAGAAAAAGTAAAATCTTTCTCAGAAAACTCAACCGCAAATCCGGAGACAGCAGCAACCTGTTCCACAACCCATCATCTATACAAAAATCAAACACCAATGAAGTTAATTTAAAGATCGAGCATAGGATACATAAACACCAGAACTACAAACACAGATCAGAACTTTATAGAAAAAAAGAAAAAGGGAAGCACCTATTTTAAAGCTGTTTCTAAATAGCAAATCCAATTAACAATCCATAGTCATAACCAAAAGAAAACTGCTCTTTTGCAAGTACCTGCAAGAACTGTCTTGCAGTGTCGGCAGTTTGGCCAACGGCAATCTCGAGGAACGAAGAGACCATCCTCTGCTTATCACTGGGAGATAACATTCCTTCCATGGTCCGGTATACCCCAGAAGTCCAGAATTCAAGTCACCTTTAGCTTTCGGTGGAGGAGGCGTGAAGGAGATAAAAGGTTGCTTAGCCCGTGTTTTGTTTATATAAGGATCAACGACTCAAGAAATGGACCGTATTTATGACTAGTTTATGCTTGCAGATGTTATTTACAGAATTGTCATTCAGATTTGGCCTAAGTTTTTTTTAATATTTCAATATGGAACCCAAATTTTCAATAATGTTTGAGTTATTTTCTTAATTTTACTTTAATGCTTTAATAAACTTCAAATGTGTGTACTTAGACATTGCATGCACATGGGCATTAGTTGTTAATAATAATAAAATTCGACTATGGCACTTGGTCCGGGCCTCGGGCCCGTTGGGCCTTGGGCAGAATTCAGACTCGGGGCAATGACAAAACAACGTCGTTAAATCGAGTGAGCATAAATCAAATATAAAAATGTTTGTTAATAAATTATATTATGATTGCGTAAAATGTTAAGTTTTAAAAGTTACTCAAAATTTTGTATAAATAATTTATTGATAATTATATTTAAAGTTCATTTATCTTAAATTAATTATAACAAGAGTTATTAATAATTTGCATTATACTTTAAGATCTTTTTAAAATAATATTAAGAATAACAAAAAATTAACAATGTCCCTCAATTCAAAATGATGCCAAATACAGCTATTAGTTTCAATTATAAAGATGTAAGATCCGTATTGTATTTATGACATGTACGTTGTTATAATGCTGAATGAGCTTATTACATATTAGTTAAAAAGATATAAGATACATGTTATGAATTAATGATATAAATATTGGACCGGACTAGTCGGTTCAAACGGATTAAGTACAAAGTAGACTGATTTTTCGTTCGGTTTTTATTTTTAACCTCTATGATTGAAAATCAGTCGGTTAAATAATAAATCAGTCGGTTTTCTCTGAACCATAATGAACTCCTCCTCCTCCTAGCCATAGTAGTATCTTCTTTACTTCTCTCTCTAACTCTAGACCTTCCCTCAAATATTGTCTGACGTCAATTGTCTTTCACATCCATGGATTTTTTAACACTCAAGAACCTTTCTATCAACTCTTTCTGGTTCAACTCTCTGCTTCTCAGTCTCAAAACTAAACTTCTCTACAACACGCAATCTTAATCATTTGTCCTTGTTATAGAAATCCCAAAACTCGAAACCCAACATGCAATGTTTACAGGTTTTTATGAACTCATTCTACGATTCAATGAAGGGATTAGCTTTATGGCAAGGCAATGTACAAGTTTGAAGATCGGTTGGAGGATCAAAAGGGTCACTTTTATTTGATTATAGAGAATGTATATATATACAATTGTACATCAATACGTTAGCTCAAATCTTGTTCTTGAAGTCATGTCTTTCCATTTTACATTCCTGAGTTTTAGCACATATGTTTGACTTTGATGCAATCCCTGAAATTGTGCTAGCTTGATAGGTGTGATCTGCACATTTGGAGGCTGTGATCATGAGCATATCGCCTGCTTGCATTGGTCTGGTGGTTTTGTGTCTGCTGGTGTGGACTACTATTAATGTAGCGCCCCCTCACCGTAGGGTACATATCGGGACGTCCGAGGGTCGCTCCGACACGTATCCCACGATAAAGGTGTACTACCAGAAAATTCCGCTAATAATCCACATGGCATCGCAATAATTTAAACCACAATATACAGAAATCAGTAAATTAAAAATCCAAAAT